>WOVY01000898.1:0-15019 GCA_013436015.1 Rhipicephalus annulatus | reverse complement strand
TTGGAAGCCACCAACGCGTCGCCGACGCCAGCGTCGGGGATTCCTTCGAAAATGCTGTTGCTCTTTTTCGATGAGCATTTTAAAGATGTCTCGAGCGATTATCTCGCACGCGTAAAATTCAAGAAAGAGAAAGGCGACAATTGCCTGGTGAGCCAGTCACCGAGTTCATTACTTCTCTTCGAACGCTCGCCACGTCGTGCGGCTTCGGCGCGCTCGAGGACGATATGATCCGCCATCAGCTTTTCACAGGTGGTGGGGTAGCCTCGCAAAACGTCCGCTGCCGCATGCTTCGAAAGGGCTCCTCGATTTCATTATCCGAAGCCCTCTCGATTGCGCGAGAAGACGAGCTTATTCGCTCCCAGTTGGAGCAATTCGCTCCGCATTCAGTGTAGCACAACTTTCTGCTGCGGGGGGGGGGAGGGGGGGCAAGGCGGCGGCTCTTCGTTCACGGAACGCGTCAACATGGCGGCCCTTCATCTTCGTCTCGGCGCGGCGGCCAACATGGACGCCCCGCCTGCACAGTCCTTTCGTGGCGGCCAACATGGCGGCCTCTCTGCGTCGCGGTGGCGAGGAAGCCGGCAATATGGCGACCCCATTCCGCCTAATTCAGGTTTTCAGGAACAGCACCGAGCTCCTAACTCACGTTCGCAATTTTCTTCTCCAAGCGCGACCGCGCATTGCTTTCATTGCGGATCGGCTCGGCATTTAGCCAATTTTGTGCAGTGTCCCCGAAGAAACCGCACTTGTCTTGGGTGCGGAAAAATCGGACATTTTCAGTCCGTACGCAATTCCCGTCCAGCAAAATCTTCCTGAACCAGTTTCTGCGTCCCGCTCCTTCGAGCACTGCACAGACCAATACGGTCACTGTTTTAATGTGGATGTCCTCCACACTACGTCCGAGCTCAGCATCGTAGCTTAGTGGGGCCATGTGCCTTGTCATTTCTCGTGGACACTGGTTGCCTCAGTCTCTTTAATCAGTGCCGCTGAGTTCATAGTCATTTTTCCAACATTCGGCTTTTGCCTTCACACGTCGCTACCAACATATTCCAAGGAAACGATTGATAATTTAGGTCATTTTACAGCTCAGGTCTCCTATCGCAGTCGCAACTGTTCCATTACTTTTTATGTAACTGCGAAGGCAGCTCGCTTGTTGGGACGTGATGCCATCAGGGCTTTGTCCATCAACATCGTTGGTGCGTCTATGACGTGTGCTCAAGTCGACGTCCAAGATGATCTTCCGGCCAACGCACCTTCTGACTTCCACCACCTGTTCACCCGTGAACTGGGTTGTGTGCGCGGTTTTGTGCATAAAGTGATGCGTCGACCAGGTGTGTGCCCTGTGCGCGCCAAGCTGCGCCGCATTCCTCTTCTTTTCCGTGAGCAAGTCTCTGCGGAACTGTCTGCCTTCAAGCCAGTGGAATCATCGAGCCTGTCTCTGCTTCCGACTGGGTTTCTCCGCTCGTCGTCGTCCAGATAAAAAATGGATCTCTTCGACTATGCGTCGACTTACGAGAACCGAACAAGGCGATCGTCGTAGACGGGTTTCCTTTTCCTCACATTGAAGAACTGCTTCATCAGCTCTCCGGAGCAGTATGTTTCTCCAAGCTGGACCTCGCGTTCGCTTATCACCAAGTTGAACTTTCTGAGTGCAGTAGAGACTTAACACTTTGTATCGCACGAAGGCTTGTTTAGGTTTCGCCGCGTGTGTTTCGGGCTTGCATCTGCCCCTGCAATGTTTCAGAAAATGATGTCAATTATTCTTAAGGGTTGTAATGGCGCCCTTTGTACTTAGATGACATTTTGGTGTGGGGGGCGTACTCGCGAAGAGCACCATGCTAACTTGCATACTGTTCTCAAACCGCATCAGTGAATGGAGTATAAACCTAATAACAAGTGCATTTTTTCTGTGAATGAGTTACAATTCTAGGACATAATGTCAGTTCCGCGGCTTGACACCTGTTGAATCGAAAGTTCAGGCCATTGTCAATGACCCACGGCCTACTGATGCCAAAACCTTGCAATCTTTTAGGCTTGTTGGTATTTATGCCAAGTTTGTTCCTCAATATGCTGTTGTTGTTGAACCACTGCGTACTCTACTTCGTCAAGCACAGCCTTTTAACAGGTCAGCTGAAGCTGAGCAGAGCTTCATTCGAGTTAAGTCAATACTGGCCTCAAAGCCAGTGTTAGTATTTTCAATGAGAAGCTTCCCATTGTCATCACGACGGATGCGTCCGACGTTGGACTGGGAGCAGTGTTTCAACAACTCAGAGGGGATCAGCTGATCACTATCGCTTTTGCATCTCGTACATTGAACCTGCTGAACGCAGATATATTCAGTAGGAGAGCGTGAAGCTCTCGCGTGTCTTTTTGCCTGTGAGAAATGGCATGTTACTTGGGGGCCGGCACTTCCATTACGTACAGATCACCAAGCACTAGTTGCTCTTTTTCTGCAGGATCCGAAGGCCACCACCCCATTCGCATTTCCCGTTGGTGTGAAAAAATCATGTATTATAATTTCAGTGTTCAATATTGTAAAGGTTCTAATAAACATGGTTCTGATGCACTGTCGCGCCTTCCTCTTCAGATACCGGTTACTGAAGAGCGGGATGAGGAAGTTGTTTCATTAGTTACTTCCTGCATTACTAAAACTGAGCTTCAGGCAGCTACAGCTGCATATTCCACTTTGTCTCAAGTTCTCAAATATTTACGTGAGGATGGTCTTCCAAATGTGCTCTGCTTCTGGATTCGTGCCTTACTTCGCAGTCCGACAGGAACTGTTTGTGTCGAGGACTTGCTTTTCCGCGATGAACGCGTGATTCCCCCTGCTTCTTTCCGTAACAAGCTAATACAGCTTGCCCATGAGGCTCATCCAGGCATTCTCCGCACCAAACAGAATCTCCGAGACAGGTACTGGTGGCCAGCTTTAGACAAGCAGGTCGAGCATGCAGTTTACAACTGCCATATATGTCAGGCAGCTGACAAGTCTGCCAAACCTGCATTTTCTCCGTAGCAGCCAGTCCAGTGGCCTGATCGGCCTTGGCAGAAACTCGGCATGGACATCATCGGTCCTTCGCCTAATGTTCTGCAAAATGCCGGTCATTGTTTCTCTCATCGACTACCATTTCAAATTGCCAGAGCTTTGTTTCACACATACGGTTACTTCTGAGGTCATTATTGAGTTTCTGTCTTCAATCTTCAGCCGGGAAGGTTTTCCTGATGCCATAGTTACGGAAAATGGTCCACAACTCAGTCCCCACATTTCGAGGCTTTTCTTTCATAACGAGGAATTCAGCACTTGAGGTCATCAGTTTTCTATCTCCAATCAAATGGGCAAATCAAGCGCTTTAATCGCGTTTGAAGGAACATATTCAGATCTCCCAATTAGAGCACCGTCCCCTCAAGCAAGTCTTGACTGAATGTTAGCTTCGTACAGGTTCACACCCACAAGGCACCACTGAAGTGTCTCCTGCTCAACTTCCTCCACGGTAGGCAACCGCGAGTTGCTCTCGACATAGTCTCTTTGCCTCGTAACAAAGCAGTTTCTTCTGATCAAATCCGTACCAGGGTTTTTTCTCGTCAACAAGCAATGAAAAAGTATGTCGACACCCGTCGAGGTGCAAAGCAGTCCAAAGTTCGCACTGGCGATCTAGTCAAGGTCAAGGTTCGTGGCCAGGCAAGTGCCCCAAGTATCGGGGTCATTACAAAGTCTTGGGCCAGATTAGCCCCACTTCTTTTCGCTTAAGTGATGGTAACATCTGGAATGCTTCGCGCCTTGTTATTTTTTCATACGGATTCGCCTTCAACACCTAAAAGTCTTCTCCATCACGTTCCGTCCGCGCCTTCCAACTATCCATCAGATTATTACATGTGGCCTCCATGTACAGGCATTTCTTCAAGAAGGGAGGAGTTACCAGTCGGTGTTGCTGGTTCAAGTACGCCAAGTCTTACGGTTCACTTCGAACCTTCAAATACAGCTGAGACCGTTGAACCGGACTTCGGCCCGCAAAAGTCTTCCGAAGCTCATGCTGCGAGGTCTGATGTGACCGCGAATTTCAACGCTCGTTCTGAGCCTTTTCAATCTTCTACTGCTCTTGATGTGTCACATCAGAGCACAAAGGACCAAGGTGCAGAAATACCTGATTCTACACCCTAAAGGGCCCGCGCTAAGCGGAAGCGGCAGAAGCCGCGTCGGTTCGAAGACTACGTGACGTAGAACTCTTGTTCATTAGTGTTCGTGAACATTATTGTTCTGTGCAAAGGTCTAATGCATCCAAATCTATATTGCACTGAGTTGTATACAATTTTTCAGTGCATTTTCAGGACTGCCATTGTACATTTTTCAGTGCGTTTTCAGGACTCATAATGTGTGAGTTCGGTGTGCCGTGCTCTCAATTTTCATGTGTTCTAATGCACATACCTTGTAAAATATTGCTACGGAGAGGAAGAAAAGGAAGAGGTGCGACTGACAGGCGCGCGACTGGGCCAATCAGCCATTGTGTCTCTTGCCTGTAGTTTTTACTCTGCAAATACATCTTGCTCAGAAGCAACCAACCTCGTAACATATTGGTGAGAGGTGCTGGGTAACCATCAGGCAACGGAGCTCCGCAGCGGACGTCGCATCGCCCTTCCAGCCATGGCCAATGCTCAGCCCTCCGCGTCAACGTCAGCGTCTCCGACGAACATGGCGTCGCAACCGTACGTTTTCACGCCTCTCAAGGATCCCGGTACATTCTGCGGAACCGATGGCGTCGACGTTGATGATTGGCTGGCCATGTTTGAACGAGTGAGTGTGCCGAACAGATGGGATCCCACACTTCAGTTGGCTAATGTGCTGTTCTATTTGAGAGGCACGGCCAAGGTGTGGTATGAGAACAATGAAGAAGAACTCACAAGCTGGGACCAATGCAAAGCAAAGATGCGAGAGGTGTTTGGCAAAACCGCCAGTCGGAAGATCGCCGCCAAAAAGGAATTGGCCTGCCGTGCCCAATCCCCTACGGAGTCATACCTCGCTTACATTCAAGACGTGCTGGCCCTCTGCCGAAAGGCCGAAAGCGACATGACAGAAGGTGACAAGGTGGGACATGTTCTGAAAGGGATTGCCGACGACGCGTTCAATCTCCTGATGTGCAAGGGCTGTTCCACCGTAGACGCGATCATCAAAGAGTGTCGTCAGTTCGAGCAAGTGAAAAGTCGCCGCATTCTACAAACATTCGCTCGACTCCCAAACACCGCTGCAACATCTACTTGCGAGGACCAGTCAACACCACAACGTGCATCGCCGCCGGGAGACCTTACACGCATTGTTCGTCGTGAATTGGAAGCTATGGCGCCCTCGGCGTTCTATTCGCGCAGTACCGATGCCACTCCTGTTACTGTTCCTCTTGTTCAAGCCATCGTGCGCCAGGAGCTTGAAAACATCGGAGTGCATTCCGTGTGCCATGTCACCGCGCCTAGAGTCAGCGAACGCCCTTTCGTGATGCCCTTCTCCGACCGACGGTCTTCTCCACGTACTCGCAACCCGGCTGAGTGGCGAACTGCAGATGACCGCCCTATATGTTTCAACTGCCACCGCGTTGGACATATTGCCCGTTACTGCCGCAACACATGGTCCTCGGCACATCGCGCAACGACCAATATGACCCGTTTCGACGATACCGCCCGCACCTTTCCACCTGCCGAAGAGCCCAATGCCATTGACCATTCTCGGAACACTTGGTACAGCCGCTCGCCTTCACCACGTGGGCACCAGTCTCGATCGCCGCAAACACGTCGTCCATCGTCCCGTTCGCCGCAGCCACGGCGCTTCTCGTCCCCCGTGGCTTCCGGCCGCGTTGTCTCGGAAAACTGAGAAATGCAGCCCCCGGAGGTGGTGCTGCATTGACGACTTCCGCAGCAAATCCTCTTTCCGTTCCCACCAGACGAAGTGTAATAGACGTTAAAGTAGACGGCGAACCTGTACAAGCACTTGTCGACACCGGCGCAAGCATTTCGGTCATGAGTTCAAGCCTACGCACACGTTTAAAGAAAGTTCTGACACCAGCGGCTGCACAAATGCTCCGTGTGGCCGATGGCGGCACGCCGATGGTTCTCGGTCTGTGCACTGCCCGCTTACGTATAAAGGACCACACTACTTCTGTCATTTTAGCCGTGATTGACCACTGCCCTTATGACATTATCCTAGGCCTGGACTTCTTGTCGAATCATTCTGCTCTGATCGATTGTGCTACAGGCGTTCTTCAGCTAGAGTTGCCTCAGATAGTCGCTGAACCCCACACTGCCCCCGCCGCGCCTGTGCTCTCTTCAGGATGTGCGGCTGTCAGCTCAGGCAGCCACCTTCGTCGTTTTGACCGCACAGCCCCAAGTTCCCGATGGTCAATATGTCCTCCTTCCTCTCGCCGACGTCCTCTTGAGCCGCAACATTGCCATTCCCCATACGCTTGTGACTGTTACTGACAATTGTACCTCGCTTCCACTTCTCAATTTCAGCTTGTGCCCTCAAGTGCTTCCTCGTGGCATGTTCTTGGCCAGCGTATCTAATGCTGACGAATTCGAAATAGCAGCGCTCACCACCGAGATTGATTTACTTCAGTCTCCTGTAGCGAACAGCACCTGTTCTCGGCCAGATCGTTTCTCGAAGATGATTGCACCCGACCTCAATCCTGCGCAAGCCAATGACATCCATCGCCTTCTCGCGTCATATACCGACATTTTTTCTTTCGACGACAGACCTCTAGGGCAAACATCCACTGTTCAGCACCGTATAAATACTGGTGACGCCAGTCCTATTCGCCGACGCCCCTATCGTGTCTCCCCCACTGAGCGTAGAGTTATCCAAGCAGAAGTGGACAAAATGCTCAACAAAGGTGTCATAGAACCATCAAGTAGTCCTTGGGCCTCCCCTGTCGTCCTTGTGAAGAAAAAAGATGGTACCTGGCGCTTCTGCGTTGACTATCGCCACCTAAACAAGATCACACGAAAAGACGTGTACCCGCTACCACGCATCGATGACGCGTTGGACTGCCTACACGGGGCTACATACTTCTCGTCTATAGATCTTCGGTCCGGCTACTGGCAGATTTCTGTCGATGAAATGGACCGCGAGAAGACGGCCTTCATTACACCAGATGGTTTATACCAGTTTAAGGTCATGCCTTTTGGACTATGTAACGCCCCTGCCACATTCGAACGAATGATGGACTCTCTCCTGCGTGGTTACAAGTGGTCTACTTGTCTTTGTTACCTAGACGATGTGATAGTCTTTTCATCTACTTTCGATAGCCACCTGACCCGTCTCGCTGCAATTCTCGCAGTCTTCAGAACAGCTGGGCTACAACTCAATTCCAAGAAGTGTCAATTTGGTCACCGTCAGATTGCCATTCTGGGCCATATTGTAAACGCCGATGGTGTCCAACCAGATCCCGAAAAGATCCGCGTCGTCCGTAGCTTTCCAGTGCCCCGTTCTACATCCGATGTCCGTAGCTTCGTCGGCTTATGTTCCTACTTTCGCCGTTTTGTGAAAAACTTCGCCGACGTTGCCCGGCCACTGACAGATTTGCTGAAGAAGGATACCACATTCTCATGGGGCCCTGAGCAGGCTCAAGCGTTCGCCGCTCTCATCGGCTACCTAACTACGCCCCCCATACTTGCCCACTTTAATCCTTCTGCTGCCACAGAGGTTCGCACCGACGCCAGTGGCCACGGTATCGGCGCAGTTCTCGCTCAGCGGCACCACGGTAGACAGTGCGTGATAGCTTACGCCAGTCGCCTGCTTTCTCCCCAGGAGATGAATTATTCCATCACCGAGAGAGAGTGTCTAGCTTTAGTTTGGGCCGTCGCCAAGTTTCGGCCATATTTATATGGTCGCATTTTCACTGTCGTTACGGACCACCACGCCCTCTGTTGGCTGACTTCTCTGAAGGACCCGACTGGACGTCTGGCTCGCTGGGCTCTGAGGCTTCAGGAATTTTCGTTTAGCGTCAGCTACAAGTCTGGCCGTTTGCACAAGGACGCAGACTGTCTTTCTCGATATCCGGTAGATCCTCCTGATCCCGTTGCGCCTGACCTGGAGAGCAGAGTAATGGCGTTCACAGACGTCAGCGATATGCGCATCGAACAACGACGGGATGAGTCATTGCGCACTATCATCGACGCCATCCAGTCTGACAGCCATGACGCTGAATCCCGTATGTTCGTGCTGCATGACGGCATCCTCTACCGCCGCAACGTCACCACTGAAGGCCCTGAGCTTCTGCTTGTCATCCCTCGTCATCTACGGCCTGCCATACTTCAACAACTTCACGACGCACCAACAGCGGGACACCTCGGCGTTTCCCGCACATACGACCGCGTGCGACGTCGATTTTTCTGGCCTGGATTGTACCGCAGCGTACGTCGATATGTCGCCACTTGCGACCTCTGCCAGCGCCGGAAAAGACCTTCTTTGCTGCCAGCTGGATATCTTCACCCAATTGAAGTCCCCTCTGAACCATTTCATCGCGTGGGACTCGACCTTCTTGGCCCTTTTCCGACGACGACACTCGGAAATAAATGGATTGCCGTCGCCACAGATTATGCGACCCGTTACGCGATAACAAAGGCCATGCCAACCAGTTGCGCCACTGACGTCGCGGATTTTCTTCTTCATGACGTCATCTTACACCATGGTGCACCCCGACAGCTGCTTACGGACCGCGGCCGCTCTTTCCTGTCCAAAGTTGTCGATGACCTCCTTCGCTCGTGTGCTACAGCGCATAAGCTATCTACCGCCTACCACCCACAAACTAATGGCCTAACTGAACGTCTCAACCGCACGCTCACAGAGATGCTTTCGATGTACGTCTCCGATGATCATCGAGACTGGGATACCACGTTGGCCTATGTGACCTTCGCATATAACTCCTCTCGACATGACACTGCGGGATTCTCGCCTTTTTATCTTTTATATGGTCGCGACCCCATATTGCCATTTGAAACCACCTTGCCTCTCGTGCCATCTGCTTCCGAGTACGCGCGCGAAGCCATTGATCGGGCTCACATGGCTCGTCAAGTTGCCCAGTCTCGCCTCACCAGGTCACAGGATATGCAAAAAGCCCGCTACGACCACCGGCATCGAAATATAACGTTTGCCCCAGGTGACCACGTGCTCCTCTGGTCACCGTGTCGCCGTGTAGGTCTCTCCGAAAAACTTTTGTCCCGATACGCCGGACCCTACCTAGTCTTACGTCAAGTTAGCGACGTAACCTACGAGATAGCGCCATTGCACTCCAGTACGTCACCAAGTTCGTCACTAGTTGACATTGTCCATGTTTCGCGCATGAAACCCTACTTCTGTCGCACTTCTCCGGACTCTCGCCGAGACGGCGCTCCAACGCCCGGGGGTCCTGCTACGGAGAGGAAGAAAAGGAAGAGGTGCGACTGACAGGCGCGCGACTGGGCCAATCAGCCATTGTGTCTCTTGCCTGTAGTTTTTACTCTGCAAATACATCTTGCTCAGAAGCAACCAACCTCGTAACAATATGTTGGTATCGAGCATGTATAAATATAAACAGTGTATAGGTGAACTTTTTTCGAGGAGGGGATGGTTGTTGTGTTCTGGGTTTTTGGTTTCGGTTTCGGAATGACGTGTAAGGATGCCAGGGGGCGCCACTCTGGCATCTAGGATTTCAAGGCGACTGTAAAATAAAAGAGTGTGTGTTGGGTAACCGTGGAGTGCGGTTGTTGTTCTTCTCTTCGGCGCTTGGCGCCAACCTGCGTGTTCGGGCCGGCCGGCGTCCCCGCCGGCCGCGTACGTCTTCTTCGACCGTGTTCTTCTTCTGCTTCGTCAGGACCAGCCAGCCCCCACCTCAGCAGTTAGTCATCCCAACTTGCCCCGCCGCGGTGGTCTAGTGGCTAAGGTACCCGGCTGCTGACCCGCAGGTCGCGGGTACGATTTCCGGCTGCAGCGGCTGCATTTCCGATGGAGGCGCAAACGTTGTAGGCCCGTGTGCTCAGATTTGGGCGCACGTAAAAGAACCCCAGGTGGTCGAAATTTCCGGAGCCCTCCACTACGGTGTCTCTCATAATCATATGGTGGCTTTGGGACGTTAAACCCCCCAAATCAATCAGTCATCCCAACTTATTGCGGGGGCAAGCCACGGAGTAGTACGTGAGTTCATCGTGCGTCTGCAGAATTTCGTTCTCTGACGCTCATCACACGATTTCTGAAAGTAAGGGGGATAGGCCACAGACCTTTACGAAGGCCAAACGCGCTAATATAGCACGCCTTCGGGCAGTTCTTGGGCCAACTCTTGTGCAGGTGCAGTAAAGGTGGTCACGCCGCCCACCGGATTGAACTGCGCCACTTCACTGCCTGCTATGTGCCGTGCTAGGCTTGAAATAGCAACACCAGATGATTGTGAAGAATAGTGTGGTTGTTTCAAGGTTCTTTCGAGGCCTTAGCTAGGTGACAGAGTTTGTTTCTAGCTTACGTCCAGATCGTTCCTGGGCTTTAGCTAGGTCATGAAAGCTCGCGTTTACATTAACTCTCAAACAAGAGAGGTTCGACTTCAGCTACAGACAGTCGCAAGAGACGATAGAGGCACGTCGTTAGTGTATGCCTTCAATCGCTTCGGGGTATTTGCGCAGCCACTGTTGCCTTCCTTGCTACTTAGTACTACTCCCTCGTTGTACGTACTCGACTGGCCACTGTGCTTCACAGTCAGTTGTTCCTTATTCTTTTTTCGTGGAGCTGTGAGTAGTGAAACTAGCACAATTTCTGTGTCAAATGACCGTTTATGATGATGACAGTTTTGTGATAAGCCGCACAAGTGACAGATAACTGTTTGTTTGTTCGACTGTCACCTGCTTCATTTTTAGTGGTACAGTCGAAAGTGGTGGGACTTACTCTATTTTTCCGCCACGCACGGCCTTTTGGAATCTTGATACAGCATGCAATTTACCGCTAGCCCGAAGGACGCGTGACAGCGAAAATTTTATTGGCAACTTTCTTCCAGTACTTCGTAGCTTTGCGTCTGGTAATTAAGAAAATAAATCGTAAGTGTTCTAACGCATTGTATAATTGTAGTAGTGTAATTATTTTCCAACAATTTCGCATCAGTTCAAAACTCCCACCTACAAAAATAGGGGACACTAAAGCCAAGCCTTTAGGAGTTGAACGCGACAGGGACATCTTTTTCCTAGTGCGTATCACTTTCCCGACCTCTTCTTGCTATGCTACAGATTGTCCGCGTGCGTGGCGTCAAGCAATGACGTAGAATAACAGCCTACGATGGCGCCACGTTCTCTTCTTCCTCTTCTCTCACCATTGCTCTCTTCATCAGCATCACTTCCCTTTCCTACCCCCTCACTGTACGTGGTGACATCTTGCTGCGTCGGCACAGCAGCACGCGCCAGGGCTTTTTCCAGCCAAGCTCCTACGACTAACATAAACCCTCCAGCCAACTTATAGTCCAAAGTTTCTAATGTTGAATTTAAAAACCGTAAACTGACCGAACGTTTCGGACCAATTCAGTATGCTCTTCAAGGGTATTGATTGATTTGTGGGGTTTAGTGTCCCAAAACCACGATATGATTATGAGAGACAACCGTAGTGGAGGGCTCCGGAAATTTCGACCACTTGGGGTTCTTTAACGTGCACCCAAATCTGAGCACACGGGCCTACAACAATTCCACCTCCATCGAAAATTCAGCCGCCGCAGCCGGGACTTGAACCCGCGCCCTGCGAGTCAGCAGCCGAGTACCTTAGCCACTAGACCCCCGCGGCGGGGCTGTTCTTCAGGGGTACCTGTTTAGCTATTTTTCTTGTGGTGTTTGTTTGTTGCCATCTTCTTCATCTTTCTTTTAACCGTTGTTGTTACTGCGGTGTTTCTTCCACTCGCTCCGTAGACCGTGCACATATGCACTCGGTAAGGTTCCATTTGAGTGGTTGAGCTATAGACGCTGTTCTATAGCATTGTTTCGATATGCCAGTTCTCTAAGAACTGTCTTTTTGTGCGGTTACGTATCGTGTTGATGACCCGGACGTCTTCGAAAGCTACACGACAGCATACGACAGCTCGGGCATCTGAATCACCCCACGCTGAAACACTTGTGGCAGCTACTCACCAGTGATGCCCACAGAGTTTCCTACAAGTACACCAGAGGTAACTTTGGTGCTGTCTATGCGAGCTGCAACAGGGCGCTTCAGCGAGCATGGAAATAAAGGGATGGTACACAAATTTGCCTATCCTTCATACTTTCGGCTCCGTTTGGTGTCGCGTGGCTTGGAGCTGCTTTTTTTCACGAAGCGTAGGCGAATGCTCAGCAATTGCATTTCATCACCCTCTTCTTTTAGGCACACCAATTTGAATGGAGTCTGTGGTTCATTCTTTTTTATTTGAAACGAAACGAAGCCACCGCCATAAACGAATCCACAAGGGCATCTATACACGTAAGCACAAATACTAGACAAATTTGTGTGCCGCCCATAATTCCTACGATGGCTGAACGATCGCAGCACCAGAGTTCGCTCTAGTGAATTTCGAGCAACTTCATTCCAGTGCCAAAATTAGGCAAGCAGTGGCACTGGTGTCCCTCTCCTCCTTCATTCCCAGCCTTCCGCACTTCATGTGGTGCCTCCGTGATCAGGCTAACTTTCACCAAGCGATTCTACGGCGTAATGACATATTCCCAAGACGTGACGAATTTCGGTGCATTCTACGTATACACCGCCGACGCACATGTTCATTGCCCTCAGAAACTAGGTTACAGAAAAGAGTTTCGTGAACAGCCGGTCCAAAAGCATCCGAAGAGGGCCTCACCGGGGAAAGGACATCGCGTAGCGGCACACGATGCGTTCCATTGTCTATTCACTTCCGTGGGAGTCATATGTACAGGAGTCCGCCGTACCAGTGCGAGAAAAGTACGCCTTTGTGAATGCAACACCTATTCAAAGGCGGCATAAAAGAGCCGCATCAGAGCGAGAAATACGCGATGATAGCTATGGCTTCAGCGAAGGGTTACGTTTACGTAGCTAACATTTTCGAGAGCTAAAATAAGAACAAAATGTGCGTGTGAAATTCCTAGCCAAACATATAACCAAGATCACCTGTTATTCTTCAGATAATGTATATAATTATGCTGTTACAGTCGAATGAGTAGCATCGCTTGAGCGTGAAGCAACGTGTGCACGAGGCACATGCAGAAGAAGTGAACGATCTCATGCTCGGTCACCATCGTTCTTCTTTCAGCTGATGATTCGTCGGAAATGCTCCTGTAATCAAACGGCAAAATGTCATCTAGATGACATTTTGCCGGTTGCTATCAAAGACAATGAATCGAGCAACACCGAGACGAACATGCCGACTGCCACCGTCGACGCAAGTACCGCATCTTTATTTGCAGCAGAGAAACCCGAAGCTGCCTCAACACATTCAGATTCGGAGAAGGTTGTCGCTGCCAGAGTGAGCAACGCTGAGGTACAGCCTCAAAATCACAGAAGGACGTCGGTGGTGAACCAAGAGCCCAGTCCTTCTTCCGTGATGTCTTCATCGCCAGAGACAGCCTTCGTGTCCGATGCTCGGACGTCCCAGGCGATGGCTCAAGACGTCCCGGTCAGTAAGCCTCGCGTACAGGTTACTGCTGTCTAGATTACGTGGACAGGATTCATTCATTTCGCATAAATATTGTCACGGGCTAAGTAGATGCCTTCCCCGTAACAATATTTACACCACTAGGTCGTCCTAAATTGAAAGGCCCTTAAGCTTCGCCTTTGAGAGTTGAACACGATAGCGATATTTTGCTCCTAGTGCGTACTTCAAACACTCTGTGAATGAAATCTTTGCAAAGTTGCTGTGCGCCCACTACGTGGCCTTAAGAGCGCAGTATAGTGTGCTTTTTGTAGTGAGTGACTGGCTTTAAACTATGAAGCCCTTATGATGACGCCAAATGGCAACGTACGCTTGTATCACGCATTATTACGGCAATATTTCATGTTGTAATGTGAAGCATGTATACGGGACACCAGTGTTTCTAAAGCATGAAAGTTACTTTCACTGCATTCCCAATGAGAGGAAGTTATTTTTACTGCGTTTATAAGCAGAGGCGCAGCTATGGTAGGAATTCCACTTGCCACGCAAACGACCCGGGTTAGATCCCCTACTCAGACCCAGAATTTCTTGTTATCTTATTTGCGTCTCTCTCAATATTTTGCTCACAATCAACGACGCCGACACTGACGCTGAAATTTCTGCGAGACGAGCTGTTTAACGATATCGCGTTAAAGTGACCCACAAGTCACCATCTATGAAGAACTGCTTGAAATGATATTGCGCATGAAATATCTCTGCTTGCGCCGATAGTTATGAATCATTTCGTAATCTACCTCTTTCATATTCGTGTGCGGCCTTATGCAATTTTGGTAGGGCTTTGATACGGGGCCAGGGCAACCGGTATTGCTAAAAGCAATGCTTGGGAGATACAGAGACATTCGCAATTTTTCCGCGAGGTGAAGGACGCATGTTCAGGGCTTTGTAAAAAAAAGGTTGGATTTAAACCATTCTGTGGGAATCGCTAACAAAATGTATTGCTAGGTCTTGCTAAGATTTGCTTGCTCTCGTAATGTCTCCCCAGATATGGCAGCGTCCCATATGTCTAGCAAAACCAGGCGGAGTTCCGGAAAATTTCCCTATATGTCGGTATATCTCCCAAAGGCTCGCTTGTTTAAAAAAATACTAGCGATGACACGCGATTCATTAAAACACAGCGAGACCTCGGCGTGCACACAGCTCCTTAATATAAGCGTGTTGTCCCACAAATTATGCAGTCGTTATGCAGAGCATTACAACAGTCCTCGCTGTCGCACAGCGCTACGCAGGTCCTGATTTGAGCCTGAATCTCAGTCAATTCTGTTATTGCTTTTTAAGTGTGAATACACTTTATAAGCGACCCCAAACCATCCACCGCCGTTGGCGGCGTCCGCAGTCTTCTCTCTATCTTTAAAAGAAAGAGGACTTGGCGGGCCGCAGCGCGACGCTTTACCGAA
>WOVY01000897.1:0-33681 GCA_013436015.1 Rhipicephalus annulatus | reverse complement strand
TGATGAGGAGGCTTTTCTACTGCACTTAGGTGGTTGCCAACGCACCGAGAGTAACAGCGACGATAAACGATCAGCGGCTAATTCACAAGGAGGGAGTTGCCCCTTTACCCCCCCTCACGTCTTCATGTTTTCTCACGCTGTTAAGCCACATTGATTGCATTTATAGTACAAAATCCTTCAGCGAGGTCGAAAAAAAGCATAGTTTTTTTGTGCATTTCTTGTAGCTCAATTACAGTGAATAATATGGAGCGCCGCGCACCACCCACATGCTCGAGCTCAACCAGTGAAGTGAAATGGTTAAAGCGGATGAAACGTGTAGTTACAACTACAATCCACGCCTCTCTGCTAACTTCACCACTTCACTGGGGCCTCCGAACGATGTGGTTGTCCAAAAAATTTTCGCAGTTTCAACGTTGTGCAAAGCGTACGTGTGTTGTCCAATTATGTGGTGTACCAAGCAGAACGTCCTGCTGCAAAAAGTAGAGTGATGTTGTGTGTGTGAGACACGATATTCCGTCGACAGTTGTGGCTACATCAAAAACAGATGCGCCGGAATTCGTTAGATGCAAGGTGAAATTTGGTAACGTTACTGTAACTGTAGTTAGTGTTTACGTGCACCCTCAAGCAAACGTTCATACGCAGAGTTGGCTGCAGTGTGTAGATCTGACCATGATCCCATAATTATATGTGGTGATTTTAACGCGCACCATGAATTTTGGGTAGTAGTGAGCGTTGTGTAGTGTAAGGGGATCTGCTATAGTAAAAATAAGCCAAGATTATGGTTACACTATACTAAATGATGGTTCTACGACGTTTCTAGGGGGCATAACTACTGCAGCGTACTAGACATTACTGTGTGCTCCTCTGAATTAGCGGCTGGAGCAGACTGGACTACAGACGCTGACACAAGAGGCAGTGACCACATGCAGTATTAATATATCACCCCAAGTTGAAGAAAACGAAAAATAACCGCACAACAAGAATTACAAATTGGGCGATCTTTCGAGAACTACAGAGACAAAATCTTGAACCTTGTTCTGACGCAGAAACGTATGCTTCGAAGATAAAAAATTTTCTAACAAAAGCAACTCGTGCAGTACCCGTTCCAAATGGGTATTCGGGTGTTGACGCTGAGTATGAGAGGCTTCGGGCAATACGACGCCGATCTGAAAGAAGATATCGCAGGTCGGGTAATTTAGAAGATTTCAATGTTGCACAGAAAGTACATTCTGCAATGCGTAACAAACTGCAGAAGCTTTCAACCAGGAGGTGGCAAGATTTATGTGCCTCACTTTCTCCATTTACCTCGGCGCCTCAACTGTGGAACATGGTACGCGCCCTCCAACAGCCAGTAGTCCACTCGAGACCACTACAGGCTCTAGCGCTGTCTCGAGGAGTTAGCGAACGTGTGTGATTGCCGAAGAATTTGCGATCTTATATTGAGAAATGGAGAGACCGCCCAAACTAGCGAATATAAATCTTCACCAGAATCAGCTTCGGTGGTTGTAACAAAGTTCTCTGCGATCAGTTTATCAGATCTGGATGGCAGCTTCACACCAGAGGAGCTCCAATATGTGCTGTCTTCAGTAAAACGAACAAGTTCACCAGGAACAGATGGAGTTACATACGCTGCTCTTGCTAGTTGTGCAAAAAAAGAAAGTTACACCTGTTGGGCATTATAATAAAAGTTGGCAAGAAGAAAAAGTTCAGAAAGTTGGAAGATATCAAAAATGGTACCGTTGCTAAGCCAGGGAAGAGCCCTATGCAGTTGGACTAGGTTTAGGCCGGTTAGATTGACAAGTTGTTTTTCAAAAGTGATGGAAAAAATGATCAATGAACGAATTTTATGGTGGCAAGACATAAAAAATCTACTACCAGAAAGTTAGCCGGCTTCAGAAGAGGTAGATGCACAATGGACTGCATTCTGGATTTGGTCACAGATGTGGAAAACCAACGAACGCAAGGAAACATCACTGTCGCTGTATTCCTTGATGTCCACCGAGCATACGACACAGTGAGCCACGTTCACGTTCTGGAAGGCCTGGCGTCACAGGGATTCAAGGGCAAGATACTGCGTTGGATCGCTGACTTCCTGAAGCACCGGAAAATTTTTGTAGTTACGCAGGAGTGCCCAACGTCAGAGCATACCGTCAACCAAGGAGTGCCACAGGCAGCGTGCTAATCCCTACTCTTTAATGCAGTCATGGCACAGCTCCCGTATAATCTTCCACCTAACATCAGATGTTCAGTATATGCTGATGATATAAGTATATGGACGTCTGGTCCATCGTTTTTGGATGTACAACAAACTCTACAAGAAGGATTGGATTATGTGGACCATTTTCTAAAAAAAAGAGGTATGGCGCTGAGTCTGGCTAAAACAGCCATACTTCCGTTTACATAAAAAGACCTGGAAATTTCCAGATTATTCTGCAAATCAGCCTATTCAAATGGTTAAAACTCATAAATTCTTGGGAGTAATTTTAGACCGGAGACTAACATGGTCGCCTCATGTACAGTCCCTGGAACAAAAAGTGAATCAGGCCATTCGAATCCTCCGGCATCTCTGCAAACCAAATGTGGTGGTACTACAGAGTCGTTATTAGCCTTTCATGTTGCCTGGATACGCCCCATCGTAACTTACTCACTGCCTCTGCTGCACGGACTCCCAGCCTCCACCGAAAGGAAACTTCACTTATTGGCAAGGAGCTTGAGGGTATGTCTGGGTTTACCACGGTCAACTTCCAGTGCTTGAGTGTATGCGGAGGCTCGAGAGCCACCTTTGGCAGTACTCCGAACTAAAGAAACATCTCGAAACTTATTTAGAATTTTCACGCAACATGAAAGTCATTTTTTAACTGGCGCACTAACGCAAAGGACGGCAACGAGACTGCAGGATACTATATCATCATTTCAAGCAGTAGTACCAGAATTTAAACAATGGAAACCTTCAAAACCACCTTGGATGTTGCCACTCTCAACGTTATCCGTGAAATAGACGGCATAGAGAAAAAGCAGACATGGCACCTCTAGCAGCGGCACAGTTGGTACTTCATCAGCTTCATGTAATGCATAATGACAAAACGAAGATATATACAGACGGATCATGCACAGAAGAAGCGTCAGCCTGTGCGGTCTATATACCCGAAATTTAGAAAAAGAAGATGTACAAATTATCGCACAAATCTTCATCGACGACAGCAGAATTGGTGGCTATCTTTGAAGCAGTTAAGCTTGTCTGCGACAATCCCGAGCCCCGAAAATGGGTGATATGCACTGATAGCAAACCTGCTCTTCAGCTAATCAGAAATGTGAGATCGCCTTACAGAAATGGTGAAATAGCATAATGTATCGCAGAAACTGTGGAATATGCCTCATCGCAGGGTCACAACATCGTATTCCAATGGATACCCAGTCACATTGAAATAAAGGGAAATGAAGATGCTGATAGTCGCGCGAAGAAAGCATTGAAGGAAGGACGGGATTGCACAATCCCCCTGTCTGGGGCGGATATTCGACATTTTATATCGCAAGGAGCTAACCATTGTTCGATGGAGAAGTGGTTTGAGAGCCCTAAATTAAAGGAAACGATACTTTATGAAGTCGATCCACACAGAAAATTTTCCATAGCGACAGACCTCCCACGACACCTAGAGACATTGATCCACCGACTTAGATTGGAAGTAGCATACACAAACAGCTTCCTGCACAAGATACATCAATCCAACTCACCGGAATGCCATTGTGGTCATGCAGAAGAAAATGTTCGCCATATTCTTTTGGAGTGCGTTAAATACGCGAATGAAAGAGAAAAATTAAAGAACAAATTAGCAAGTTTGGACAGACGGCCCCTCACAATAAAGAAACTACTTGGCCTGAGATGCATCTCCAGAAAAAGGCAATAATCTTCCTGACAGACTTTTTAGTGGAGACCGGACTGGACAAGCGCCTATGACTGACAGCCAGAGATGGGTGTTATGTAAAAGGTGGTCATGTATATACTGACACTAGAGTAGTAAGGTGTGCGTGTAAGTAGTTTATGACTGTGTGGACTGCGTGAAGAAAAACTGTGTATTGGCATGTTATTTGAACTGGTTTCAGTGTGCTAATATGTGTTTTTTTTCTTTTTTTCTTTCCGTATTGTTAATTTTTGTGTACCGTTCTGTATTATTATTTTATTTTTTGCTGCGAAACTTTGTGATATGGAGTAGCCGAGGCAATAGGCACCTCACCTCTCCACAGCAAAAACAGTTAAAACAGAACAGAACAGAACAGAACGTACGTGTGTACTCTTTTCGATTTGGTTCTTTCGATCGCGCTGATGGAACCTGCAACACCCGAGTGCAGTGAATTGCGCGCGGCTCAAGTGTGAGCATGGCTTTGACACAAGTGCTCCATAATGGTCAGTTAAATGCGTTTGTCTGCCTGTAAAAAACATAAAAATTGAGAAACCATTCCGGGCGCAAAACACTGAGGTGGCGGTATCTCCAAGTCTACCGAAACAGTGCAATTACTTTTGTTCAACAACACTCTGAAAAAATGTCTGAGTGTACCGAAGAACTTCTCGGCAAATTGGTGCCGGAGTACTTCTGCAATTGAAAAAAAAACACAGGCTCCGTTTTATGGACGCTTTGTAAATTTATTCTCAGTATCGCCACACACAGCGCGCTTCCGTTTTGTATTTAGGAGATAGATGACGTACACGTAATCTATTTCTTTCTAAACACGGTAACTCTGTTATCCTCAACACAGCGTGAATCGGACACTAGAAATACAGCATTTCCGCTATTTGAATACCCAAAAAGGGGTTGCCTTGAAACAGGCTGCTCGTAATCTATTTCTTATTGAATAAAACACAGGCTTTCAAATCCCTGTCACCTTAGAGAAAAAATTTAGGCACAATGCGAAGCAGAGAAAGAGAGCAACGTGATGTTTTTTTTCTATTGTTTAGTGGTGCTTAAAGGGGCCATGAAACGAAAATCAAAACTTCCCTGTTTCGAGTTTTCCTGATTTCATAGGATTTAGACATACAAATTCCGAAATAATTCGGCACAATATCAATTGTGTAATTATTGACGACTATTAAAGTCGCAATTTATTTGGGATTGCTAGCGACCATGCGCGACCATCGGTCGCTATAGGCACTAATATGTGACGTCAGTGAAACGTCACATTAAGAGAAGTTAAAGACACAGCGCTAGCGTTATGTTGCTCCCAAGTTATATATTATATAAACCTAAGAAAGAAAAGAAATGATTAAGCGATTCTGGCGCTTTGAGTAGTATGCTGTGCAACTAAATGAGTGATCTGCTGAGCAAGCATCCAACTTGCTGAATGCAGCCGCGCGGGCAACTGCACCGGTCTGGTGGACGCGGCCAATGGCGGCGCGGGAGCGTGACAAGGGGCGCCAATGGTAGGCGCCCATCGGAAGCTTTTTTTTTCGCCGCTCCAATAGCCCCGATCGCCCTGGTATTTGTGCATATCGCCGTTGCCGAAGGCATGGAAAATGTTGGATAAACTGTTTCTGATGGGAAATAACTGATGATTGAATGAATTGATGCTTGAAGCGTGCTATTTCTGCTCACTTACGTTTCCGAATTACCGACGAAATATCGAGCCGTGATAGAAGGCCCTTTCGCCGGTAAACAAACTGTAGCACCGGCCGTCTTGGTGAACCGGCCGGCTTTGTTGCTACCTTTGGTCATTAGCTCTAGGCCGTCGACAAAACTGCTTGCACGGATAAAGCATATTATGTAAGTGTACAAGTTTTTTAGCGCGTTGGCAAAAAGAATCGCTCGACGTTAGAAAGCGGGCGGCGCTACCGAGGACGTCGGCTTTGCTGGGCTTACGCTGGGAGTCGAGATTGATTGAGTGCTGGGTCGATGTTTATCACTCGCGAAGGCGTAGCTTTGTTAGCAATGTTATTAGGCAACGAACCCTGACTTTGTGAGGTTGTTTATTTTGAGCGAGGAAACGATGTCTTCCGAGCGTGCAAGCTGAGATGCCGTACGAGGGCATAGCCTGAGCGCTGATGGCTCGTTCACCTTATGTGTCGTGAATCGTCGTAAGTTATGTGCGGCGTCACACGCCGGATCAGACGCTGAATCGCACTATGCGTCCAGCGCTTAGTCCTCGCTATGTCAACCGTGTGCGTCGTCAGACCGTGCTGCACGCACAACTTATCAAAGTGTAAACAACGTTCGTTCTCACAAACTGGTCAGCGAGCCGCTGCGCTGAGCGCTGCTTCGAGCTATCAACCACAATGTCCACCGAAAGTATGGGCTTGCAGAGTGGAAACTTGTGGTCGGGGCTTCCACAAGCGTGGGTTCTGCCACGCAGTCTCGATACGAGTGCTTGCAGGGTGTAGGCTTCTTCGCCATCGTCCCGCTGCCGCTGCCGTATTCTTGAGCCGACTCCCCTTAAGCAGACGACGATGTAGTTCGGCAAAGTCGGATGGTGGGGACGGCGCCAAACACTATGATGCTACGAAGCACGGTCAACTAAGGCTAAAAAACATCGCTGCGTCCCCTTGTTTTGTCGACGACAGAGAACTTCATTGGCTGTCTTAAATTGACCTCAGCTGCACAGATGACGGGAACGTGAGCTCGGAAACGCTTTCTTATCTACTCATTGAGCACAGACGATCAAACGAGCTGAAGTATAGTAATAAATAAACTATCAAAATTCTGAAAACACACCTTGTTGAAACTTTTTGCAGAACGTTTCACGACCCCTTTAGGCGTCCGAAATTTTCCCGGAAGTGTGTGCCAACTATCCCAGCAACAAGTTCTTCGAGGTACTTCATTAAAAATTTGTATTTCTCTTCACACATTTATGTCGTGTCAGAGTGGAAAACAAGTGGCTTCATTTATTTGGGTATTGTGAATTTGACTGCGCTGTTTTGTTTTTCCGTTAACTTAACGGAATGGTTCCACAGATCAAAAGGTACAGTTAGTCTTGGAGGTAACTTAATTTGTAAAAATCAACAACAGCTTTTGTTAAAATTGTGGACAGGTGTGGAACTTGATACCGTGAAAAGGCTGGTGTTTCATAGGATAGTTTTTGGTTTTTTATGATTTTAAAGAATGGCGTTTCATCATATTCAATGTACACGCCAAGAATCTATGCAGTTCCGTGTCGCGTGGGTGTTTGTACGTTTGACATTGCTGTTTCAACTTACACTATAATGCTATCTGCATGCACTGTGTACACACCACTCCTGCTGGTGCAGGCTAAATACGTAATGGCAACCCACTAAATAAACATGGCATCATTTATTTGAACAAAAAAAACAGATGTTGTTAATAGACTTGTAACATTTTGAAGGTCCTCAGACTGCCACTTCAGCACTTTGTCTGCTCCTGAAAAGAGTGTGTAAAATTAAAAAAAAGTAATCAGAAAATTTCCGTTGAGCAACAACGTACATACTCGTGATTCTTGGCATATGTATACGGTCCTTGCTGCGCACATTGCCACGATTCCACGCACCAGGGGAAGTCTGCTACAGGCATTGCCCGACTGGCTCTGATTACGTTCACAGTCATCAGCATCATTTTGAGAAATTTTTGTTCTTATCATAGGGAGAATATAGCGCTTGAAAAACGTGAAACTGCACATGCCATAGACCATCATTGTATGTGTGTGTGTGAAGCGACCGGTGCAAGAAACATGGCAGTGCAGAAAAACACGACCTAACAAGCAGCGCCAGCTACCATTTTGTTTGCTTGTGTTTTGTTACTTGTCGCATTAATTCCGTGTGCATATGCAATACATGAATCTTTGGCCCACGTAGATGAGTTAGCAACCTTGGTGCTTGTGTACAAAGGCAGCTAGATGTCCAGCCGAACTTTGCAGGCTCAGGTACACTTTGATCTTTATTAGTGTATTTCACACTTCGTGGTCCCGACAACATAAGTGTACACAGCGGTCTTGTGCTAATTGGAAGATCGGAGCACGTCACAGCCGCTTCGCGCTGCCACTGACTGTAAGCAGCTTTGTGCAAGCACTATTTCATGTTTCACAGCCTTATTAACAGCTGCTTGAGTTTAACTATGGACAACAAGGATTTGTTAACGCGCACCCAAAATATAAATACATGAGACTTAAGCATTTCAACCTCCATTGAAAATGCGGCCACCACGGGTGGAGTTCCGCGAACGTCGGGTCAGAAGCTGAGCACCACAACCACTAGAGCGACGCGGCGGGTAAATTCGGTTGCAGACAGACCACTGGTAGCCGTCTAACATAGGGCAAACACGAATTCTAGGAGAGGAATGTCGCTGTGTTCATGCAAAACACGCTTCTTGTCAGTTTCTTTTTTGCAAATCGAGTTCGCGTGGAACAAGGAAAAGCGTGTGATGGGCACTTATCGTCGATATCGAGCTTAAGACTGGTTACTGATGTGACCAAGCAGCTGGGTACAGGCAACCACTGAGGCACTGAGGAAGGAGACAGCCTTGGAAGGCTTCTTGGTCTCGCAAATAAAAGACGCTTAACTTATATATTTACACAGTGTTTACTAGACTAGGCGTACAGGCGCGCCTTTACACAGAATACACCAGAGCGCCAGCGAATGCCCGAGAAAGAGCGGACACACGCAGTGCTCCTTTCATAACCTCTGGTCCATGCACGCGCCCCTTGTCCGGCGCTGACTGCGCGTCAAAGCGACGCCGATGCGCGTCAAAGCGACGCCGATGCGCGTTCCCTGCAGCGCACACAGACACCACCTGCGTTTCTACAGGACGTGTAGCACGCTCGGATGGCACGCCATCGAGCGTCCCCTGGAGGTCATGTCCCTGCTTTGCTGGTCATAACACAACGTGGGGCACTTCGCAAAACACATACAAGAATGCGCGTGTGCACGAACGGCAGACACAGCACCGCGGAAGGCGCACAGTGCGTGAACATATCGCTCCGTGAAGGTTTGACAACGAGGATAGAGAAGAGAATGAAGCGCCATGTTCGCCGCCGCGTAGAAAAGCTGCCTGGAAGAAGCTACTACAAACACTCCCAAGCATTTCCCCGAGGGTGTACATGGTTAAGTGCGAATACACGGGGTGATGCTATGAGGGGTATTTATCAATTCGCACTATTATATTTATTAATCACACTATGGTGCCTTCATGGTGTAATGGTTCCTGGGAATCGCAATTTGATCACACGGGGGAGTTAACGTTAACTCACTGGCGAATGCCAACGGTTTTTTACTTTACTCCCCCTCACGACCCGCTCTCGACGGGAGACTGAGAGAGAAGGCGGCGCGTGAGAGAGAGGGGTGCGTGCGCAGCTGCAGCGAGAGAGGAGAGCGGAGAAGCGAGCGAAGGGGGAGGGGGTATAAGGCGTGTTACTGACACCGATATCAGCGTCGCGTCCGTGGCTTATTCGGTAGAGCGTTGCGCTGCGGCCCGCCAAGTCCTCTTTTTTTAAAGATAGAGAGAAAACTGCGGATGCCGCCGCCGGCGGTGGATGGTTTGGGGTCGCTTATAAAGTGTATTCACACTTAAAATCAGTGTTCAAAAAACTGGTCAGATTGTAAATTCATTGCAGGTACTTTTAAACGTACGGTGGCTAAAGCAAAGGCAGAGTATGATGAAAAGCATTTTGAATTTATTTGGAATTCAAGTAACAAAATAGCTCTATTTGGATATCTGAGACATGAGAAACTAGTTCCTTAGGCAGTAAATCCTGAGTCTCCTCAGGAATTGAAGCAGTCATTGGAAAGCATAGCTCAAGGTTTCGAAAAGCGATTCTCGACTAATGCTTATCCCCCATCAGTAATCTCACAATCAAGTAACAGTTTCACCGAAACATCGATAGAGGAAATGGCAGAGGTTGTGAGAAACCTTCCGATTGCGGCTCTAGATCCGAATGAAGTCACTTCAGCGGTGCTGAAAATTTTATTCAATGAGTCACGGGAGGATGTACTTTATGTAATAAATTCTTCGATAACAGAAGCTTGCATTCTATCGGAATTGAAAATTAGAAAAAATCATACCTATTCTAAAAAAACAGGCGAAGGTTACATTTTAGACAATATCAGGCTAATTGCACTAACCTCCAATTTTGTCAAAGTAGTAGAGAGAGTAGTGATTGTTCACATAACAAAATTTGTCTATAGAGAAAGGGTTCTTCGCCCATGTCAATTTCGATTCAAGCAGGGATATTCCATATGGCAAGCAAATATCGACCGAGAGAGTCACATACATCTGGAGTGGCATCAAGGGCAGTACGCAGTTATAGTTACCCCGGACATAACAAAAGCGTATGATAGCGTCGAACGTAGTTCATTAGTCAGTCGTCTGAGAGAAATCAATTTGCCCGATTATTTAGAAACGCGGATAATGGTATATTTAAGAAATGGAAAACTTACCTGTTCGTAAATGGTGCAGTACCGCAGGGCGCTGTTCTTTCTCCTGAACTACTCAATAGTTTAATAAGCTTGATACCATGCAATGAGAAAGTTCAGACGTATGTATATGCGGATAATATCACGTTCTTTTCATCCGCTCATCACATTCACGCTTGCTATACAAACCTCCAAATGTACTTATCTGAAATAAAGCACTGGTTCGACGTCATTCATCTATCTCTAAATGTGAAAAAGTCTGCATTATTACGATTTCTGACAAAAGACCCAGTATACATATCTCTCTCATACAAAACTGATACCAATCCACAAGTGCAAATTCATGATTACCAGGTTTGTATGTGTCGTTTACCTTCCTCATCTATTCACGCTCACGTGACACCAAATTTAGTATATGTGGAGCAAGCGAAATGACTGCGAGCACGCTATGAGCGTGGTACGTTGTCATGTTCTTACATGACAGGTGTGTCAGGGTTATCACTTTTGCACCAGTCATATATTTTGTAATTCATTAGCGTCACGTAACAGCAAATTTGCTATATGTGAAGCTAGCAAAACTGCCACGAGCACATCATGAAGGGCCCAACATACTCCAATGTAGCGTTCACTTGCGCGCACGCTGGGCACAGCGACGCTACGTTAGCAAAACGTAAGCATTCTACACAGTCTGACGCCAGGCGTGACCAGCGTCCGTCGGTGCAGCCCGACGGCAACCAGCGCGAAATGCGTCATCCTGCACTTCGCGCCTATGCGTTACCCAGACAACACTGCGTCTCCCTCTTTTCGTGATGGAGGGACGCCGTATGTGTTGAAACTCGCATGCGTCAAAGCAACGCAGCGCGGTGCCTGCCTGCGATAATATGCCAGCACCGGCAACTGGCGTGGCATGACCGGCGTAACGCGACTAAATGAACGCCGACAAGCCCGCGCATCGATTCACGTCGAAATGTATTGGCGCCTTGACTGTGGCATGTAGTCAGGTTCTCAGATGACACACTACTCATGATTATTATGTTTGCACCAGTCACATACCTTTGTCATCCATTGACGTCACGTAATACAAAATATGGCATATGTAGAGCTAGCGAAACGGCCGCGAGCACCATCAGCGTGGCATGTAGTCATGTTCCTATATGACGGACGCGCATGTCATGATTGCCATGTTTGGATGTGTCATTCACCTATGTCGTCTGATGGCATCGCGTAATACCGGGTTGGTACATGTGAAGCTATCAAAACGGCCACGAGCACATCATGAGCCTAGCATGTCGTCATGTTGGTACATGACATGCATCTCATGTTTATCATGTTTCCACCAGTAACATATCTTCTTCATCCATTCACATCACGCAATACCAAATTTGGTACAACTGAAGCAAGCGAAACGGCCGCTAGCGTGTCATGAGAGTGGAATGTATTCAAGTTGTTACAAGACGCGCATCTCATGATTTTCATATTAGGTTCTTTCGCTTGTATTCGCAATGGAATTATGTCATACCATTTTCGCAACAATCCATGTAAAGGAAACCATCCCAAGAGCTGCAGGACCATGAAATATAAATCATGAAATTCATGACAAACATATCATGATTTTAATGTTATGACTAGTCTAATATGTTCTTCACACAGTCACGTTATGCCATATCAAGTTTGGTATTAATACCACTACCGAAACGGCCAGGAGACCTAAAAGTCATAGGCGGCTTGATAAGATAGATAGATAGATAGATAGATAGATAGATAGATAGATAGATAGATAGATAGATAGATAGATAGATAGATAGATAGATACGCTAAAAGTCGCCAAAGTTCGCGAGGAAATGCTAAGGAAAAACTGCGCAGAAGCTGATCACTTGTACCGCCAGTGCCCATATCGCTGTCTTGGGCCTCGCGGCTTCTCTGCGTACTCGCCGCCAGCCCGTTACGACCAGAGACCACGCGACATCGAAAACTGCTTCTCCCAGCAGCATGCACCACAGTCGGCCGAGTGCGAGTCACGCTCGCCATCACCGAGGTGATTTTCATCAATGCCCCAGCACCGCACGATCTCCCAGCCCCCGCTGGGAAAACTAGCCGAAGCGACCTCTAGGACTGGGTCGATGAACGTCAAAGCGCTGAAGACCTCCTATTGACTCAGAATCGTACAGAAACTCGTCCGACATCACCTTCTGCTGCAAAGGATAGCCGGCTTTCACTCGACATAGCAGTGACAATTGATGGTTGTGTAGTCAATGCGTTAGTGGAAACCGGCGCAGACTATTCCATACGGAGCGGGAAACTGAAAACGCAGCTGAAGAAAGTCATCACGCTGTGGCGTAACTCGCAGATTCGGACAGCTGGTGGCCACGTCGTTACTCCACTGGGTGCCTACACAACTAGAGTACAGATTCAAGGGTATACATTCGTAGCAAGCTGCCCTGTTCTACGCAAATGTTCCCGTGACGTCATTCTGGGAGTTGACTTTCTGCAGGAGAATGGAGCTTATATTGAACTGCAAGAGCGCCGCGTCACGTTCTTAGCCCAGCGAGCAATCAACGTGCAGTATGACGGAAGGCGTGTCGACGTACTCCGTATTTCTGAACAGAGCGTGACGCTTCCTCCACGAGCAAGTGTTCTAGTCGGCGTAACATGCTGTGGTTTGGGCGATGGAGATGTGGTGGCTGAGACAAATTTAGAACACCTTCTGCAGCAACGCGTCTGTGTAGCTAGAAATGTAATACACCTTCATGATGGCCGATCTTAATCGCTTGTTACCAACTTTAGGAACGAGCACTGACACCTTTTCTGTGCCACTTCGTTAGCGTTTGCCCAAGAAGTAGTAAACGTCACCAACTGTCTCCCGTCCGAACGAGTGCATACCGTTGAGACGTCAATGAGTGATATTGACATCAACCCTTATCTGTCCACCGATAACCAGACTGCGCTGTAAGCGCTCTTGTTCGAGTGTAGGTCATGCTTCACAAGTTGCTCAAAGATCAGCCAGATGTTCATCACTCAACACAGGATCATCACGTACGAGGACGCACTCCCAATACAACAGCCGCCCTACCGCGTGTCGGCTAAAGAAAGTGAAGCGATACGTACTCAAGTCCGCAAGATGCTTGACGATGACGTTATCGAGCCATACAACAGCCAGTTGTCATCTACAGTCGTGCTTGTCAAAAGAAGGACGGGCCGCTACGCTTCTGCGTGGACTACCGAAAGCTCAACAACGTGACCAAAAAGGAGGTGTACCCGCTGCCGCGTATTGACGATTCGCTGCACAGACTTCGTCGTGCCCTATATTCCACTTCTCTCGATCTCTAAAGCGGGTACTGGCAAATTGAGCTAGATCAGCGAGACAGCGAGAAGACAGCCTTCGCGACTCCAGAAGACCTATGCCCATTTCGAGTACTCCCTTTCGGCTTGTGTTCAGCGCCGGCAACTTTCCAGCGAATGATCCACACTGTCCTCACAGGGCTCAAGTGGCAAACTTGTCTTGTCTACCTTGATTATGTGGTGGTCTTCTCTGCCACGTTCACCACCTTCACCACCTGTGCCTTCACCACCTGCCGCCTTTACCACCTGCGCATCATGCTGCAGGCTATTCGATCAGTGCACCTCACACTAAAGCCACAAAGTGCCACCGGCTATGAAGAACTAAAATTTCTTGAACATGTAGTTAGCGCCGAAGGAGCCCGACCTGGTTCGGACAAGCTTGCCACTGTTTCAGAATTACCAGCTCCGGCCGATAACAAAGCCGTCCAGTGCTTCCTTGGTTTGTGCGCTTACTATCGCCGGTTCATTCATGGCTTTTCACACATAGAAGAACTTTTAACTCGTCTCAGAATGGACTACACGCCGTTTGTCTGGGAGAACGAACAAGAAGCAGCTTTTGATGAACTGCGACTGCGCTTGCAATCAGCACCCGTTCTCGCTCATTTCGACGAGGATGCTGACACGGAGGTCCATACTGACGCTAGTAACGTTGGGCTCGGTGCAGTGCTCGTTCAGCGTCAAGAGGACATCGAAAGAGTGATAGCTGATGACAGCCACTCCCTATCCGGTGCCGAGGCGACTTATTCCACTACAGAGAAGGAGTGCTTGCAGTTGTGTGGGCAATCACCAAGTTTCAACTGTACATTTATGGTCGTTCCTTCAAAATAGTAACGGACCACCACGCCCTCTATTGGCTGGCATGCCTGCGCAACCCTTCAGGACGACTAGCATGGTGGAGTTTGCCGCTGTAGGAATTTGACGTCACCATCGTGCATAAGCATGAAGACGGTAACACACTGTTACGTGCACCCCTTCATGTCTTCAGTCAGGAAGCATAGGAAGAGGAAGACTTCCCTGGCGCCATTAGCTCATCAGGCTTCAGCAAATGGCAGCGAGATGACGCAGAGATTCGTCCTATTATTGATCTTTTACAGGGCAAGGGCACAATCATACCACGTCATTTATCCCACTCGTTGACGTCATTCTGCCTTCGAGACAGTGTTCTGCACAAAAACGCTCATTCAAACACTCATGCTTACCTCCTGGTGGTTTCTCGAGATACACTAGACGACATCCTCTTCGCTTGCCATGACCAACCCACATCCGGTCATCTGGGCTACTCACGGACACTTTCCAGAGTGAGCGAGAGGTACTATTAGCCAGGACATTTGGCAAGCGTCAAGATGTACGTCAAGAGCTGTCGGGAATGTAAGCGCCGAAGGTAACCGTGTGTTCAGCCAGCTGGTTTGCTTCAGCCCATTGAAGCACCTTGCACGCCGTTCGACCGAATCGGCATGGACATTCTCGGGCCATTTCTCCTGTCTGCGGGCAGCAACAAATGGGTGATCGTCACGGCCGACTATTTGACACGCTACGCTGAGACGCAGGCGATCCCACGAGCCATGGCTTCTGAGGTAGCACAATTTTTCATGCGCGACATCATGTTACGAAACGGTGCTCTTTCCAGTATAATAACGGACAGAGCAACGGCATTCTCGGCGCAGCACATGGAATAAGTTTTCAAACAGAGCAACACCAGACACCGAGACACAATAGCGTACCACCCGCAAACCAACGGACTTACCAAGCGACTGAATAAGACCCTCGCAAACAAGATCTCAATGTACATCGACGTACAGCACAAACCATGGGACCGGATCTTACCTTACGTGACCTTCGCGCATAATACCGCCTTGCAAGAGACCACGCGCTTCACGCCACTTCGGCTTCTCTACGGCCGCGAACAGCCGACCATGCTGTACTTTATGCTACTATGTCAATACGAAGACGAGCTGGCAAATGACGCCGAAAAATTCGCAGAGCGTGCTGAGGAACACCGGCAGCTGCGCGACTGCACATCGATCAGCAACAGCATGTAGACGCACGACGCTATAGCACCCGCCAGAGAGAAGTGTTTTACAACCCCGAAGGTCACGTTTGGATGTAGACGCCCGTCCGCTGCCATGGCTTTAGTGAAAACTCACTGAGCCACTACTTTGACCCATATAAAGTGTAACGCCGCGTCAGTGACGTGAACTACGAAGTGGTTCCGGACTCAAAACCGCAGGCCCGGAGCAGTACACGACCGAGGCCGGACGTCGTTCTTGTGTTGCGCATGAAACCATTTATTGCGCGTTGTTTGTAACTTTTTCTTTGCCGTATACTGTTCTTTGAGTTATTCAATTATTTTTGTGAACTTGCTTCTTCGTTTATTTATTTTTCCTGTATTGGCACGCTCTTTGATTCCTACTTTTAGTTTATCTGAATTTCCACTTTCTTTTTTTCACATGCCTACGTTGTAACATCGTGGTGGTGCTATGTACCTTTCTTTCTCTGTTTTATGACCTTTTTTCGATAACGGGGATAATGCCACACACACGTAGTGGGTATACTGCAGGAGCGGCTTTATATCTGGAGGAAAAAAGAAGATCGTGTTTCTCTTCTCTGCTTGAGGTTTATCGCATTCTTCTGCAATTTTTCACGTTTTTTCAAAGGAACATTATTTTTGTTTCTATCTAATTTCTCTTTATTTTTTCGCGTTGTAAAAAATGATCTATTATGAGGTACAGTGTGACCAATCCCCCATGTGGGTTTGAGCCAAGATCTCCTAGGAAACAAGACAAGACGAGAGAGCCAGCCACGACTGACGCATCGGCATAGAGCTAGCTACTCGGTGGTTTATTAAACCCGAGTACTTGGGATTCATTGTGGCAGTATGTTTTCTCGAGGAGGCACAACGTGTGTTGGATCGCCAAAGTAACTACGAGGATCTCGTCCGAGTCGGTGGCTGCAGAAAGGGAAGATATTGAGGCAGCACCACTGTGTGTCCGTTTGTCGTGCGAACCAATTCCGTGCAGCAGAACCCCTTCTCCTCAACGTCGCTGGGAGAGGTGGTGGTGGTTAAAACATTTATTCATACTATTTACAAATAAGAGAGGTAGGGGCAGCGTTAAGGCCCGACCCTGTATAAACTCTAGGAGTCCCTAGTCCGGGACCCCTGTGACTTCCCTGGTGGCACGCGCCCTGGCAACGAGGGCTCTTTGACCCTCCAAGGCCGAGCAGCAAAGCAGGACAGCCTTCCAGCTCTCGGGTAGGAGGTGAAGGGGAAGTGATTGGGGGGACCACCGGGTTAGATGGTCATTCTCACACCCTATGGAGTGTATCCGAAAGCGGATGATCAAAGTGTGGGCATTCCCCTGAGAAAGCCGGATCGAAATGCCTAAGCATTGCCCGGCACACTACTGTGTTGGTGCAAAGACGTAACAGCCAACTCTCGTCCACCTTATTTAGGCCCATCGCCAGGGACGGAAATTCGAGCCTGTTCAATCTGTACTTGGCTCTAATTTCGCAAAAGGAGGTAACCGGATTAGGTACTGAATCGTCAGGCGATGGAGGACGAGGAGGTTCCCGGTAATCAAGTGGTCGGGCTGAGGCTGAGGCAGCCTCCTGACCAACTAGTCCAGCGTGAGCTGGCGTCCAGATCACTAGACGTGTGTTTGGTCAGCCTAGGTAATAACACTGCTTCAAGATTCAAGCGGCACCACTGGGGATGCGACCTTTTGTAAGATTTCGGCACACACTTCGCGAATCGGTAAAGACAATCTTAGATGCGGGGTTCACTGCGGCAAGAGCTACGGTGACTTCCTCCACGTGAGTAATGTTCGGGGCTCGAAAACTGAGTCCTTGAACGGGAACGTTTCGATGGACTATAGCTGCCGTGTACCACTCCCGTGGTGGGCGCCGCAGGGGTTTGTGTAGAATACTCCAAAATGGGACCCATAGCGTCATTGCAAGGCTGTAACTCGCGCCGTTCGCCTGCCTTCGTGAGTGTGCCTTGTCATGTATCCGGGCAGAGGCTGAATAACGAACGCACTACACCAGTCCTCGGGAATTATGGTCCGCTCTTCTGCCTGATATGTGTAATATATAAAGAGGCGGTGTAAGAGGCATCTCTTAGCGTGCGACTAAGTAAGCCGCAGGTACTGGTTGTTGAGATGGGCCTCTGAGTTCCCCGTATGTGTTGGTCATACCCAATTCTGAAAGCGTTGGTTAGACGTCGAGATCGGGAGGTCGAGGGCACGCTTATGCAGCTTGTATAGAATGCATTCAAGTGTGTTTACATCACATTGGTGCCACCAAAGGTATTGTGTTCAATAAGGGATCCGACTGATCACGAAAGCGTTGGCGAGGCGCAAAGCGTCACGGCTTCTCAGAACCCTTCGCTTGTTCTATATCCGACGAACCATGCGGCCGCCCTGATCTCTGACTGTACGTAGCTTGCTCAGGGTTGGGTCAGCTTTTTTGCTCTTGTGCAAAAAAAGCCCCTTGACGCGAATTGCTTCGCGTGCCGGAATAGGCTTGGCGCACAGCGAAATCGCAATTTCTGTCATGTCTTTAGGTTTGGAGCGAAGGTGTACATACTCCGATTTTGTTGGAGAGCATTCGAGGCCGCAGCGACGGGCGTGTGCCTCCACGAGAGATGCTGTTTGTTGCAGGTTGGCCTCAGTATAGAAAAAGAAACTCGGGGTTGCCCGCAGCGCGATATCATCGTCGTACGCCGGGAATATCCTTCAGCAGTGGAAGAAGAAGAGCCATGGCGAGGTTAAACAAAAAAGGAGAGAGGACCACTTACTGAGGAGTACCTCGAATACCCAGAGAACATGGGCCACGCTTCCTGTCTTCGATGTGGAGATACGTCTGCCGTTCCGTTCAAAACTGACGGATGTACCCGAAAGCATTATGCCTACAGTCTGTTTGGAACAGATGGGTAAGAATGATTTTGTAGATGACGTCATCAAAAACTCCTTTGATATCCAAGGCGAGGACTACCTTATCATTGCTGGGATGCTCGATCGACTCAATGACGTCACGATGGAGTTGCAGGAGTATGTCCTGAGCAGAATTATGCGGTCGAAAATTGTACATAGTGTCGGCAAAGGTGTGCTGGGCCTGGAGGTAATCGGAGAGCCGATGCCTAACCATCGTTTTCATAAGTTTCCCCACACATGATGTTAAGAAAATGGGTCATACATTTTAGATGTTTAGAGATTTGCCTGTTTGTGAAGAAACGTTACCACAGCTATTTTTCAACCAATCGTCAGTGGTTCGTGCCCCTCCCAAACTTGATTGAAGTAGTCGAGGAGATGATGGTATGCCGGATCTGGGATGCTGACTAGACGCCTAACTGTTCTTCGATCCCTATCCGGCGTCATTCCTCGCTTCATTTTGGTCAGGGCCGCCTTAAAATCAAGGAGTCGAAAGCAACGATTGAGTCTGCGTTCTCCAAACCACCATATAAAGACGCTGGCCTCATGGGGTCCTCTCGGCCACAGAGATGTTTATCCCTAGGAGCCTATGCCAATTTATCCGCGTCGCCCGTGTAGGCGTGAAGTGCGCGTTGAAGGTACTTTTGCGTTTCTGTGCGCGTTTGGCTAGGGTCTGTGAAGACCTGAGGATATGCCACGTGTTGCGGTTTGACATAAGCTTGGTGGCATCGGTGCACCCTCTTGGAAATTCCAGTAGGCTGTTGGTCTGAGGGAATACGTAATTTGGGCATGTTAGTTTTGGTCTACTGGTACCGGCCTGCTGGTGCTGACTTGTTCGTACCGGCCTCATGGTACCGGCCTGATGGTACTGGCCTGATGGCACCAGCCTGCTGGTAAAAGCTTGCTGGTACTGGCTTGTTGGTAGTAGCTAAATGGTGCCTAGCCTACTGGCATTTTTCAATCTGCCTTTTCATTTTGGTGGTGGTTTTGATGGTGTATGTGACCGGGACAATTGGTAGCGCCAGAATGAAAGCCTGCAAGATCAAGGGTCATTTAGAGACGTCTACGAATCGACATATTTGATCTAATAATGTATAGCTTTCTTGCAGAGTAATAGTCCTAAAAGTCCAGGAAAATGTTGGCCGATTGAAACATTCTATTCAAGTAATGAGATTTTTCGATTTTTGTGCATAATGTGCCACTGATGTGGCAAATATACGTGTGTTTCTTATTGTAAATAAAATGAGTATGAAAACGATACAAATTAGGTGTTGATGGCCCACACTATTTTGTTAGTGAAGGTGTCAGTACAGGGTGGTTGCTAGTGCGACAAACACAGTGATATATACACGTAAATAAAGATTACCTGAAGCACAGAGTACACAGAGAATAGCACAGTATCTTGCGCGAGACAGCCATTCATTTGGTGCCTTTCCTTTGTAAGTCGCCCAGTTTCTGGCAAAGTGTTTTCTGACAGGCTTTACCCGTTTGGCAGCATCCTCTGGTAATACCGAGCTCATGTAGACGTGGAGTAATGCTGCACAAAAAAGTTGGATCATTAATGACCTAAATTTTGTGCTAGCATGGGGACACTGCTGTATGAGTACTGTGGTTACTCACATAATCTGTGCTCTTCCACAATTCTTGCACCCCACACCCCCAAAATTGTGCTACAATGCAAGCCCCCTGTCAAAGTTCTTTCTTTACATTGGTTCCTTTTGAAGCACCATTAGCACAAAGGTGTAGTTACTCTAAAATTTTAATTTCTGCCACTTGAAATCGGAGTATTACGCAAGCTTTTCAGTTTTAAACTTTATTTGCATCCAATCGCTGTTCCTTTCATGATGCATGCAGCTCAGTAATGTTCATGAACTACGGATGATAGTTTTGATTTAGGCTGATTCAACATGCCTTTGAGTGAAGAATCCTCCGGTGTATATTTTTTGTGTGCTGCACACTATTCGCATTAAAAACATAATCCATGAGCACTTTTGATCGCTGAGTTAGTGGTAACTGCAGTTTACAACAAGGCACATGCTTTAATGTTATGCTACCAGTTACAAAATCCTGCCCGCATGTATTTGTGGCGGGGCAACGTGATTTTAGCGTGAACATTGTAGCCCACACAGTAATTATGTAGAAACAGCTTAGAAAGATTAATCCATCAGGAGGCAACGAGCATTATTTACCTGGTAATCACCATCAGCCTAGTACAACAAGATTTTCAGCGAAGATACATGGTTCATCTTATTTTTTTTTACTACACAAATGCCATTCGCACATACTAGGCACCGATCGCAATATTTCAGTAAACATACATCAGGATAGAGGCCTTAGTTCTGCACGGAACTGGCACTGCAATCACAACACTGCCTTTCTTGCTTAAGGTGATTAGCTTGCCATCATCTCTTGTTGAATCAATGACCGTGCTTTGAGCAGCCCTTTCATCAGTCAAACTCATGTCATGGTCAGTGAAGCTGCTTCCAAGCAGAGCAAGCTTAAAGGCATCTGCGAAAAAACAAAAAAAGCAATTTAAACTTTGTGAAACATTTACAATCATATAAACAATTAGCGATGAACCATGCAGTGGCCTTATAGGGGCCCTCCAACACTATTTAGGTACCTATTTTTTATTTGTGGTTTGCCTAGTCTGATAGCTGCAGAAAATTTCATAACTGGTCTAAATGTCGATATCAAATGATTTAGTATTTTATACTTCCAAAAAAGTCGCTGCATCGCTTCCGACCGCATCACCACGTAGTGATGCTCACCAGAACTTTGCGGGCGGGAATGACGTCGGAAGGTTGCCGCCATTTGATCGGATAAATGTAATGTTAGAAGCAATCGTAGTGTAGGATCAAAACGGGTGTTACTAAGCTGTTTCACTTTTGGTCTCAGTGCTTTTTCATCAAACCCTAAACAGACACGGCCACACACAAAAAAAAGATCACTGCGGCTTCAAAGCACAACCATGATGCTGGCTGCCATTTCGCCAGTAGATTTTTGGCTTGCACGGGCTGGATGTCCATACTACACTGTAACCATACAAAATGCCGCTCAGTCTTTTTCCCTCTTTTTGTTTTTGGGAGTTTGCAAGCTGTCTCTTTCCACGCATGCGCTTTTGAAGGGGGGCAGTGCACCATTGTTCGGCGGGTGACTCATCGTAAAACGCATGAAAGGTCAACAACATTCCCTGTCCTGGTCGTTTCATAGGTTTATTTCTCAGAATAAAAAGAGAGAGTGAATCAGAATTAAAAAACAGCACAAAAATACCTCGCTTCGACACAGTAGCTCCCGCTGACGTTCTAGAGAGCCATACGTTTGGCACAAGGTCAACATTACATTGAAAAAAAAACAAGCAACTATGAATTGGGTGCGAGCTTCCCCTGCTTAGGCGCTTCCACCTTGTTTTTTATGGGCAGCCTTCCGACGTATTGGGCGCTTGAAATGTGGTCAAGTGACACCGTGTTGGAGTCGGGATTTTTTATCCCTGTATTTAGAATTTTCTATGTCGAATGACTTCAGACTGCGTGTCATTATCATTGCCCTTTTTGCTGCACTATTCTGTCTGTACTTCAATCTACGCAATCCACAAATAAAACGTTGGGGCTTGAATAGTGTTGCAGGGCCCCAATAAAGATAAGGCATATTATCACATCTAATGTGATAAAGCTGCTCTAAATAAAATGACAATGATGTCATGACCACCTGCCGTTTTACCTTGCACCAACTATAATGCTGTCTAAATATACGTAAGTGCCAGTCAACAGGCTCCAACTTTTTGTGTTGTAACACGTCGCCAACGAGCTCGCCAATTCGTGCAGAAGGCCGTGATGATGAAATTCATTTCCGAACCTCTCTCCAACCCCTGCCCGATCCTCCTCGTAAATAAAGTGATGCAATTTGCCTATGAGCAACATTTCGCAACACGAACTTTATCGATTGGTTCTGTGCGCAATGAAATGATGTCTTGGCCTTGCAGTGGTGCAGTTTTGGCTGTTTTACAATGCTGTCCACACTTGCATTTTCCTGTGCTGCTTCTAGCAATTTCGGTAGAGCCCTGAGAATTCCAGGACCATTAGTATTATTGCCAGAACGAAAGCCCCCGAGATGAAGAGGTATCTCACGACTTTATCGCTAGGGAAAGGGTGCATAACTGGCCAGTGCCTCTTACCCCCTCGCACTGCACTTCCTTCCCGCGCCACTCTGACTTGAGTGACACATGAAGGAAGCCTTGCTCTATTGCTGGCTGCACAATGATAATGTATTCAGTGACATTCTGTTACACTGCCCAAGTGGGCGTAGTCAAGACAAAAGGCTACGCCAACCCCTTTCCGCGGCTGAGAAGGTTGGGAAGGCCGAGTGAGAAACCGAACAAGCGAAAGCATGTTGTAATGGTGAACTTAAATTTGAAGAACACTTTTGCAAAGTTCTTCTGGCGGCATGTTCACATTGCCCAAATGTGCAGATATTTCTCCGTAAAATAAGTAACAGTATCTCTAAAAAGGCAAAGCAATGAATGCGATAGCAACATATTCAAATGTTTTACGAAGCAAGGCTAGCATATTGTCACGCCCCAAGAGCCGTGAAGACAAGACAAGAACAGCGGGGCAGAAAGACACGAGCGTGTGTCTTGCTTGCTTGCTTGTTCCTTTCTTTTGTGACTCTCACCCACTAAGGGGGATTGGCCAAGAAGCCGGTGGTTAATGCAAGTAAATACCTATAGATTTTCTAGATAAGGGAAATATGATTACTGCGTTTTGACTGTGAAATTAATTTGGCGCAATGTTAAAAAAAGAAAAAAAGGGGGGAGAGAAATAATAGAATTTGTTAAATATCTGTGGTGGAATCGTTATATGAAATTCTCCTGAAAGTTGAATCATTGCTGTGTATCAGCTAAATGATAAGTGGTAGTGTGACTAGTAAATTTCGAGAGCTGACGGCTGACTCAGCAAGGTAATCTTCTTGTGTTATATATGAATTCGCAGAGAGCCCCGCAGATGTTCCTGTCGCTATGTCCCAATGAAATGGCTCCAAAAGACAAAATATTGGGAGTATTAGGCGATATTCCTAATTTTCTGAATAAAATTTCGAAGCAGTTTTTTCTTTGATTTTGAATCGGTGACATGTGATAAGAAAATGGTCGATATGTTCAGGTTCGTTACAGCTTGAGCACAGAGGGGATGGCACCAGACCAGACCTGTTTAAGTAGAAATTAAGAGGTGGTACACGGCAACGTAATTTTGTTACCAAGACTTCCAATTTACGCGTGGGACACCATTTATTATTCCATGTGAAGTGCAGGTGCGAGAAATCTGGATTCAGTATCATGGTTTTTGATGCGTCTTCAAGAAGAGAAAGTTTTCTGTATCTTTAAACGAAGCGCTAACACACACTTCTTCTTTGTTCTCTTTTCCCTTTTCGGCTCGCTAGGGCTTGCCGGCACAGAACTCGAGGTGGCATTATTCCCCCTCCCATTAGAGCATCGACTCGATGCTCATACACAAGGTGACAGCAGGGCGCATAAGGGAATAAAAAGAAAGGGAGAAACAATACTTATAGTGCACAGGGCATATGCAGGTGCAAAAAAAAGAAAAATGTCTGTGATTGGTCTTAAGAAAAAAAAAAACGTTAATACACTTCAAAGTTCATTCGAGACCCTATGGACAACGAAAAAAAAAATTGCTGCCCTGGCACAATAAGGCGAATATTACTGCGTAAAATAAGGCTTTAAGCGAACGACATGCACAATCTCTGTTCGTGGTGAGCGGCGCTGGGTAGTTGCCGAGACTCCGTCTGGAATGACTTCGTAGTTGACCTCGTTCAACCGCCGTAATACTTTGTAGGGTCCGAAGTACTCGCTCATGAGTTTCTCGCTGAGACCTCACTGTCTAACAGGGGTCCAAACCCACACTTGGTCACCAGGTTGATAGGTAACTGGTCGATGGTGGATGTTGTACCTTCGGGAGTCTTTACATTGCTGTGATTTTATGTGCAGGCGGGCTAGTTGACGTGCTTTCTCTGCTTGCTGAATGTAATCCTCGACACCGGGAGTTATCAGCTCGTGCTGGTCGATGTCATAAGGAATCATGGCGTCTAGCATGGTTTGCACGTCTCGACCGTAAACGAGGCGGAAGGGTGCGAACCTTGTCGTTTCCTGGGTTGCGGTGTAATACGCAAACGTTACGTACGGCAGGATCTCGTCCCACGTTTTATGCTGCACATCCACGTACATAGAAATCATGTCAATCAGTGTTTTGTTTAGCCTTTCTGTCAAGCCGTTACTCTGGGGTTGGTATGCGGTTGTCTTACGGTGATTCGTGTAACTGAGTTTGAAGATGTCGTCCAACAGCTTTGCCGTACACGCTGTCCCTCTGGGTAAGTGATGATGTCTGACGGGGCGCCGTGACGAAGCACTAGGTGTTGCATGAAAAACAGCGACTTTAGATGCTGTACCGCGTGGCAGTGGCTTCGTTTCAGCGTAACGCGTCAAATAATCAGTTGCGACGATGATCCACTTGTTTCCAGAGTGAGACTAAGGAAACAGTCCAAGAAGGTCCATTCCAACTTGGTCAAACGGCGTATGCGGTGGGTCGATGGGTTGTAGGAGGCCTGCAGGCTTCACAGGTGGTGTCTTGCGACGCTGACATTCACGGCATCCTTTCACGTAGCGTTTCACACAAGCTGCAAGTTTTGGCCAGAAATATAGCTGTCGTACCCGGTCGAGCGTCCGTGAGTATCTCAGATGGCCGGATGTCGTCTCATCGTGGCAGGCTAATAGGATATCATCACGAAGGTCTTGAAGAACGACTAGAAGATGAGATCTGCTGCCGGTACCAGTGTTTTTCTTGTATAATATGCCGTGTCGTAAGCAAAATGACGGCCACGTACGGGAAAATTGTCGAGGAACCGACAGGGTGCTGCCTTCTAAACAGTCGATGATGGGCCTTAACTCGGGGTTCGCTCGTTGCTTACTGAGGAGGTCCGCCCCACTGAGAGCCCCAGGAAAGCACTGTCATCTTCTACAGCTGTATGGTCGGATTCCAGAGGTGCTCGTGATAGCGTGTCGGCGTCTTCATGCTTTCTAACCGACATGTATACGATGGTGACATCAAACTCCTGAAGTCGCAGACTCCATCATGGTAATCACCCAGAGGGGTCTCGGAGATTAGCCAACCAACATAAAGCGTAGTGATCAGTCACAACTTTAAATGGGCGCCCATAGAGATAAGGCCTGAACTTTGTAATCGCCCATATTACCGCGAGACATTTCTTCTCTGACGTTGAATAGTTGGTTTCGGCACATGATAAAGTGCGGCTCACATAGGCGATCAGACGTTCGGTCCCATCTTGTGTTTGCACCATGATAGCTCCGAGACCAATGTTGCTTGCGTCAGTGCGCACCTCTGTGTCAGCATCCTCATCGAAATGACCAAGCACAGGGGGGGGGGGGGGAAGACAATCGATGTTGCAGTTCCGCAAAGGCAGTCGCTTGTTCGTCAGTCCACTGAAATGAGGTGTCGTCACGCGTAAGTCTGATGAGTGGCTCCGCAATCTTAGAGAAGTTTTCGATAAAGCGGCGATAGTATGCGCAGAGCTCCAGAAATCGTCGAAGACTTTTCTTGTCTGTCGGAGCTGGAAAAGCGGCCACAGCAGCAGTTTTCTCGGGATCGGGCTGAACGCCTGCAGCGCTCACAACATGACTCAGGAACTTCAGTTCTTTGTAGCCGAAATGGCACTTCTTAGGCTTGAAGGCAAGGTCAGCGGATCGTATAGCTTCAAGAACACTCCGAATGCGATGAAGGTGCTCGTCAGACGTTTTTGAAAAGACAACGACATCATCTAGACCGACGAGGCTACTTTTCCACTTGAGGTCAGCGAGAACGGTATCCATCATTCGTTGAAATGTGGCTGGAGCAGAACAGAGACCGAATGGGAGCACTCGGAATTCATACAGACCGCCAGGAGTTACAAAAGCAGTTTTTTCGCGGTGACATTCATCAACTTCTATTTGCCAGTAACCACTTTTGATGTCGGTTGAGGAAAAGTACATTGCTCGCCTCAGCCTGTCAAGAGAATCATCCACTCGAGGCAACAGGAACACACCAGTCTTTGTGACGTTATTCAGCTTCCTATAATCGACACAAAAGCGAAGTGTACCATCCTTCTTCTTTACAAGGACCACTGGCGATGACCAAGGGCTGCTTGATGGCTGTATTACACCGTCTTGAAGCATTTCCTTCAGTTTCTTTTGAATCACGCGTCGTTCAGCTGGTGAAACTCGGTAAGGCTGTTGCCGTATAGGGTGCGCGTCGCCGTAGGTGATAATGCGGTGTTTGATAATCGATGTCTTACAGATTCTTGATGAACGAGCAAAACAGATGTGGAATTCTATCAACAGGTTGTTAAGCCTTCGTTTGTTTTAGTCAGACAGCGTTGGATTTACGTCGACACACTGGAGAGGTGCTTCGTCATTATCGGTCGCCTAGGAAGCAAAACACTCGGTCACATTTGTTACTGGGTAGGCATAGGCGATGACAGTACCAGTGAAAAGGTGTCGGCGCTCGTAGCGGAAGTTTGTAACACGAACCTCGCAGTGGCCAGCCTGGAGGTCTACTAGGCTTCGTGCTACGCAGACACCTTGGGAAAAGAGTAGGGATCAATTGCTCTCCGCCACCATTTCAGCGTGTGCTGATTCATTACACGCCACTCGAAACATATCACTTGAGCGCGGTGGTATCATCACGTCATCGTCAATTACACGCAGACATACTCAATCGTGGCTAGGATTATGCTCTGGTGTGGCGCTTTTTGTTGAAAATGTGACGAGGCGTTGTCAAATGTCGATGATGGCACCATGCTCCCTCAGGAAGTCCATGCCAATGAGCAGGTCTCGAGAACACTGACGGAGAACGCTCAAACTGACCGTGCTGTATCTGTATCCGTGCTGTGCAAACGCCGAGTGGCGTGACGATGTGCCCGCCAGCAGTACGAATTGGCCTGAGGTTCCAAGGCATCGTGACTTTCTTCAGGAGAGCAGCCTGTTTTTCACTTATTATAGAAAAATCCGCACCCGTGTCAACTAAAGCACTGACTTTGCGACCGTCGAGCAGCCCTAGAATGTTTAATGAAATCTTTGCGGAACCAGCTGGTGTTGTCGTCATCGGGGTATCGTCAGTTTGCGGAAGGGTCGGTAGGAGGCCTTGAGCTTGTCCAGTATGAGTGGCCTCGCTCCCGAAGGTCGCTGTGGTTAGTTTTCCCGGCGTGGACTGGGTGACCGACCCTGCACCATGCTCGAATAGGTACGGCGATTAGGAGAAAATCGCCGCGGTGACGGGGAGCGTGACTGGTGCAAGGACGACGAAGTTCCGCGCTGCTGAGCCACATACTATTCAATTGTAGGGGGCCGCTGACCGAAGCTGGGTGGCGGTGAGTTCGTCAAAAATCCGCGTAGTCTAAGTTGCCGGTAAGAACAGTGTCAGTAGAGATGCCCAGCTTCGCCACAGTGGAAGCAGAGAGGACGTCTATCTGGTGCACGCCAGACGTCTGATTTCCGCGAAATCAGGCGTGGTGCGCTGTAATATGGCGCCTCTTGGAGCGTCTGCAGCATGGCTGGGGCCACGGTGGAATGCGGGATTGCGGGTGTAACAGATTGCCACAAAGCTTGAGCATACGACATGCGGGAGAAGTCACTGGGTGGTTGATAATCCCGCATGAAAGGAGGTTCTCTTAAGGCATGCTGGACCTCATCTCGGACTACGCTGGACAACGAAGAGATAGTGGGCTGCGAGGGCACAGACAGCTTCTGGAGTTCTTCACGGATAGCTGAACGTAGATCTCTCGGAAGAAATCCATTTGACCACCGAAAGCTCCCAAGTAGTCCGTAGTTGAAGCGTTGACGTGCCGTTCGTATGACGGGGCCCGGTGCCTAAGAGTGCTTTCGATGGGGACGGCTTCTCTGAGAAATTGGGACACAGTCTAGGGAGGAATGCACACAAGCCCACCAAAAAGCTGTTCTTTCCCCCTGCGCATGAGGTACCGTACCTTCTTTTCTTCTGGCATGCCGGGGTCAGCTCGGTGTAAAAGACGCCTCATGTCCTCGACATACATCGCAACCTCTTCATTCGGCAGTTGCATGCGGGACTGCAGATCGCGGTCAGCTCTCTCCCGTCGGTCAGGGCTGGCATATGTCCCCAGAAGTCGGCGTTTGGAGTCTTCCCATGCTGTAAGAATACCTGCCCGATTCTCATACCATACACGTGCGCCGTCCAAGACTGCAATAGACGTGCCGCAGTTTGTCTGCGTCGTCCCGCTGGTTGTGCACGGCAACGAACTCGTAATGAACGAGCCAATCTTTGACATCCTCAAGTGCAGTGCCATGAAAGGGATTTGGCGTTCGCGGTGGGAGTAAGGTGCAATGAAGCGGCGTTGTGCCGTTCGTACCGTTCGGGATGGTGTCAGTAGAGCTGGTCGGAGCTGCCATGTTGTTTACGAGCAGTCCAAACTCAGGGGATTGCCCTCGGATTCTTCTGCTGGCGCGGTGCACAGGAGTAACCATCGGTACGGCGCTTGAGTTCTTGCTATGTGGAGGGGTACGGTGCATAGATTACCCAGAACTTCCACCAGTTTGTCACGCACCAAGATAAGAGGCCGTGAAGACAAGACAGGAACAGCGGGGCAGAAAGACACGAGCGTGTATCTTTAAACGAAGCGCTAACACACACTTCTTTGTTCTCTTTTCCCTTTTCGGCTTGCTAGGGCTTGCAGGCACACAACTCTAGGTGGCAATATTTAGGAGTAATAGTTTTGTAGTAAAGAAGCGCTTTACTACAAAACTATACTACAAAACTGTCTGTGCTGCAGTACTTTACCAAGTACCCTGCAGCACAGACAGTAGAAGACAACAAGGCTCCTGCGTTAGGACGGCGTTGATGAGAAACTCCTCTCGTGGGCAGCACATGCTGGTAATAAGGGCTATACATCATGTGTCGCCACTGGTGGCAGTTTGTTTGTGTAGAGTGCATCTATATGTTAACGGCCACGTCAGGTACACTTTTGGCACGATTGAAATGCCTGTGATCCAGATGGTGTCACTGCACAGTGAAAATCATTCCAAATAAGTTAGCAACACTTAAAAGAGAACTCTTAATGCACTACATTCTGCCAGCATACTCCTTGGTCATGTGGTGTACAGTGTGGCGGCTACAGGTGCCCGTTCTGCAAGATACTTTTAACATTGTCAAAAAACCGTGTCGTTTTTAAATCTTTAAGTAAAAGCGATTTCCGTTTTATTTTTAGAACCCTAAGATCGTTTGTGAAAATTACGAGCAAATGTGTTCTGAATCAAGTTGCTCTGATAAGCAAAGTGCTGCTGAAATGCACTTAAGGTGCCTTATACAAAGTGTGGGGTATTGCTATTAGTATCATAGCAGACAAATATATCACTCACCAGATTCCTCCGGAGAAATGTCCAAATGGATTGCCTGTGATCCAGATGGTGCAACTGCACAGTGCAAAGCATTCTAAAGTATGTTAGCAACACTTCAAATAGAACTGTTAATTCACTAAATTCCACTAGCATACTCTTTTGTCATGTGGCGTACAATATGGCCAGTACAGGTGCCTCTAAAAGGAGTACTGACACAACACATCCAAGGCAAGATAACGAGATAAAACATGCCCCATCTACAAAATATCAAATGTAAATATAGCCAAGAACATATTCAAAATCCATTTTTACAGTGTATCCTGTGTGACTGAACGAGATTCTGAGCCCATCGAGACCCTTCGAGACACTGTCATCAACACGGTGGCTATGTAAACAAACCTACGTTGAGAGTGTGTTGGCTGGTTGCTTGAGCTTGCGCTACCTGCAATTTCTTCGTGTGTCTCTGCAGCTCCGAGTGTACTGGGTGCGCTGGCTGTTAATACAGCGCCTGCCCGCACGAGCGACGCCAACTCACGGTTCTGCATGGTCAGAGCCAGCTGTGTTTACCTTGCCGCCGCAACTGCTCCTGCTAAGTTCAGTGCTTTTTTAAACCGAAACAGCAACTGGGTGCTCTAAAACATCTCTAATTAAAGCCGCCCACTCAAGCTAACGAGTGTTTCCAGCCATGATTAGTGGGTACACGTACCTCTTTGCAACAAAAACATGCAAAAAATTTAGTGTCAGTACTCCTATTAGGATGCTCTGCTACATATTTTTAATATTGTCAGAAAATGGTGTTCAAGATGATTTCTTCAATAAAGGGATTTTTAATTTTGGAACCCTATGATCGTTTATGTACACTACAAGCACATGTCTTACTGAATCAAGTTGCTTTGACAAACAAAGTGCTGCTGAAATGCACCTTGCATGCAAAGTTTCTGATATTGTCATTAGTTGTGAGATGACAAATATTTCACTTGCCAGGACTCCTCCACAGAATGGAGCACTTGGCATGCCTGTGACCCAGGTGGTGTAACTGCACAGTGCGAAGCATTTCAAAATACATTAGCAACACTTGGAAGAGAGCTCCTTATGCACTACAATCAGCTAGTATACTCCTTTGTCATGAGGTGTACAACATGTCTGCTACAGATGCCCTTAAAGGGCTCTACACAGACGCAAGCTGTGGTGCCACTGCGCGAAACTTGGTATGAGTGCAGTGAACATGGCGTTCTTAAAGCCGTTCAAGTCGCTAACGTTAGAAAGGAAGCTTTCCCTAATCAAGGAGGGTGGAGGGAAGATGCCAATCAAAATCGAGGACTGCAGGGGAATTCTGCATCTACACTTCTGGACATTGCTGCAAAACAAGCGGAAAATGATGGTGGTGCGAAGCAGATTGCGCTCCCACATTCTTGCCCCACCCACCATTGCCCCAACAAATTTTTCCAACAACTAATTATCGGATCCCCGAAAATTGCAAGCTGCTATGTCGTCTGCCTCTTAACTAAAATGTTAAATGGCTAACAAGAGCCTGGCGCCATCTATTGAGCATAATGCATACTATCAATGCAACGGAGCCTAATCAAATCCCACGCTTCTGCAATGAACTCTCACTAAATTTAGGGTTGGCAAGGTCAATGCCCGTTTATGCGCAAATTGGCACAGCAAGGTAAGATTGGCGCAACTGGCGCGGCACTACTACCCCTGGTTGTGAAATAAAGTTACTGTAAGCTTCCTAACATAGTCACATCACTTTGATGAAAACCTCTGTTATCATAATCATTCTCACTCAAGTTATACTCTAATACCTGCTTGCACACAGAAAGAACGCGAACAGGGAATCGAACCTGACAAGAATTACTCGCCATTTTGGGCTTTGTTTGAACAACAGATGCACACCCCCAGTGGATATGCAGGTTTTAAATCCTGAAAAGAAGGCACAAATTAAAAAAAATGGCATGAAGTCCCAAGAAACGCCTACCGCTTGGTAAAAGGTCACGACAAAGCATATTTAGATTTTTAACAGTAATCATCCTGCAACAAAGGACAGCAAGTGCAGATTTGATATCAAACTTGAGACATGGGAATGCGAAAGAAAAGCAAGGAAACCCTCAGAAAGGGCTTCTGAAGATGCAAAGAAAAAACCGCTTGTGGCAGTGATATTGAGAGCACACACTTCGGTCTAACTAACTGCCACAGTAGACATAAAATGTTTGCTTCGTACACAAAGGACTAAGGTTCATGTGTCGTTATGTAATGCTGTCCCTCCGCCCACACTGCTCCTCTTGCCGCAGGTGTTGGAGCAGTGCCAAGTGGCTCACGCCCTTCTAGCAGTGCGCGGTGACGTCTCTCTCCCTCGCCTGCCATCCCCCTGCCGTGACCCTGCTGCGTGTCAGCTCTCTCTCGCTCACCCTCTTTACTGCTCGAGCCTCTTCTCACGTGGCCATCATCTTACGAGCGCTACCTCTCTCCATCTGTCGGCGAGAAAGCCGCAAGCGCGCGCGCCCGAAAATATCGCAGCGCCGTCAATGTGGACAGCGCGCAGCTGCTTGCCGCGCGAACGCTCCGATGCATGGGACGCCGTCGCAGCATGCGTCCCGCTAGTGTGCGCGTACTTTTTTCGGCTATCGTTAGTGTTGCAAGGGTTAGCGAAGCTGATCATGTTCGCAAGTGGCGTCGTCAGCACCAACGAGGCACAAGCCAAGGAAGCCGAACGCAAGTGTTGGCAGTGGAAGATTAGCGACACTGACGAGGTGCGAGTCAAGAACACCGATCGTTTTGGAGAATACAGATGGCGCTCGAGTAACACCGATGAGATGCGAGCCAAGCAAGCCGAACGCAAGCGTCCTCACGTGTCCCTCCTCGTGTCTTTGCGTTGTGAACAAACCTTTACTCAAGTAAATGCTACACGGAGTTTCGCTTCAAATTGTTTTTCCAGCACCGGCGTCGACGCCCGTTTCAACCGGTCAACGTTGTGCACGCCACTGCTGCTTCGCATCCCATCAAGGTTTCCTGAGAGAGATGGTCCATAGTTTTTTACGCAACTTTGATGCACCACTGCTCTTTAGGCCGAAACCTAATCTCTTCTGCCGTTACAAAATGCTACAAGAAGTCAGGCAAAAATTGAAGAAACAGCAACTCAATCAAAATAATTCAGCACTGCACACAAGAAGGTCTCAGAATAAAAATTTTTGAAAACATATCTAATTCTCAGCCCTTTAGAATCTCCGATTTCCTTCATGCCGACACATACTTATTTCATCAAACGACTATTTTTCATGACAAGAATATTCCACCAAGTAATGGCGTGCTTAGGTTAAACATGAAACAGCCAACCAAACGAATAACCATTATGATGTATACTGCATACTCCAATTGACGACACTGATCAAGTTTCGTTTTAAACTTCTAGATACAGTGACTCCCACGCTCCGATAAGCAGCAGGCGCAGTCAGTGAGACTTTGCAAGTTGCTGTTGCTCGTGTACGTGATTACCTATGACATTTGTGCTTATTAGCGCGACACGGAATAACAAACTCCACCAAAGCAACCTTTTGTGACAAGTGCATAAAAACAAGTTCCACATCAATGTAGTACTAGCCCGCCACTTTGGATAAAAACGTTTCTAATTAAGCATTCCTTTT
>WOVY01000896.1:0-215349 GCA_013436015.1 Rhipicephalus annulatus | reverse complement strand
ACTAAAACCTAAATGGACGGAGCAAACGAAGCTATTCGTATAACAATACAGCAGAATAAAAGAGGTGCAATGCAGGCCTCCGCGGAAAGTAAGTGCCAGAATATAAACGCCCCGATGTTACGTGATATTGATACTTTTGAAAAAAGACAAGAGACCTTAAGACCAACGTCGCGGGATGAATATTCAGCTGGTGTTTCGTCATGGACAGAAAATGAAACAGTGCCCGTGCGCACGCAGTTTCAGGGCACGTTAAATATTTCCCGGTAGTCGAAACTTCTCAGAGCACCGCTCAGTGGCGAAATTATTTCGCGGATTTAAACACCGCAAACCAAGCAAAACCACCACTCTAGAGTTTGCAACAATGTATACATTACACTGGTATTATGGTACTTAAACAAGAGGGACCACTCATTTATCAAATACCGTAACTACAAAACACGTTGCGCTGAGCGAAGCCCGCTTTCCGGCAACGCTTTGTGGTTTCTCAGGTGCATTAAGTTTGCTTCACGGCAAAACAGGCGCGGCGCGCTCCCGCGCTTTTAATCGAAACGAAGCCCCGCCTCCAAGCTCTTGTGCGCCTGTGCCGATAAGCTTCGATGCGCGGCCGCACCGCTAGCGCTGGCGCCCCGCGGAGCGCAGCCACGCGGCGCGGTGTTCGTACTAAGAGTGGACGACCCTGTACATGCCAATGTCTGTTAATGGGGAATGAGAGACATGAGCATTCGGCTTTTAGTCAACGCGCACGCTGCGAGCCCCACTAGCAGCCATTGGCATGTACATTGAGCACTATCGGACAACAAATGGATGCTACTTTATACTCGCTGGGTGTAACCTCCTTAGCTTTAGAAAGGTTTAGCGAGCGTTTAGCCGCAGTGCAATGAATACAATGAACTTGTATATACCATGAATGAACTCAAGGTGGTTAAAAATGAGAAGTAGATACGAAGCGCAAGCCGTAAGAAAGTAAAAGCCGAATTCTCCTGTCTCTCATTTCTCATTAGCAGCCATTGACATGTAAATTGAGCCCTATCTGACAGGGAAAGGTTGCTACGTTATACTCGCTGGGCGTAACCTTCTTGGTTTTCGAAAGGTTTAGCGAGCGTTTGGTCGCAGTGCCATGAATACTAGAATATACCATCAACTCGAGGTGGTAAAGGTGGGAACTGGACCCAAAGCGCAGGCCGTAAGAAAGTGTGCGTGTGCCACCTCTCGTTTAGTGCTTGGAATGTCCGCTGGATGGCGGTGCTTCTATATGGGGAATATATGATAAAAAGATGCGAGATGGTGGGACTTGGAGTGTTGAATAGATGAACGAACGGACACACAAACAGATGCATGGATGGATGCATGAACGGACGCAGGGGCGGATGCATGAAAGAACGCAGGGACGGGCGCACAAACAGACGCATGGACGGTCACACAGACGGACGCATGGACGGACGAATGCTTCGCCCATGGAACTAGAATATACCATGAACTCGAGGTGGTTAAAGGTGGGAAGTGGACCCAAAGCGCAGGCCGTAAGAAAGTGTGCGTGTGCCACCTCTCGTTTAGTCCTTGGAATGTCCGCTTCACATGCAAGAATTCAATGAAAAAAATCAGAAAATAGAATCCAGTGCGATTCGGGAACTGAAATGCGCGTGCCGCAAAAAAGCGATTACTTGAGCCTGGGAGTAACGGAACGTCAGTGGCACGTAGAAGCAAATTCCAGGCAGCATAAGCATTTAGTGAAAAATCAGTTGGTAAACCTTCACGCGGCGTATTAGTGCATTCAAGTTCAGGCTTCGCTTCCGGGAACATGTGCCATGAATTTCATGCCCTTAAAATTTCGGCTGGCGCCTCGTAGACGTTAAATCACCCCCTCCCCCCCCACACACACTCACCCGAGACCATGTTAATTCTTGCGAGGTCATATGCGCGCATTTCTCCTTCAATTTCTACGTACACATGTGAAGTTTACGTGAACTCTAAGGCGTCGTGATATGCGCGCCGTACTTGTGAAGCTCGGCAACAAATGCAGGCCCGAACTCTCTCACCGTTTCCTGCTTTTGCATATTAGTTTCTGACCCCTCCACTTTCTAAATTTTCATCCGTTTAACTACACCTCCTGCGTCCTGATCGCTTGCTTTTCTTTCAGCACAACTCCGCCAGAACACCGTCGATGCGATGCGTACGCTGCCGGGGCGCGTCGGCGGGCACGTACGACAATTTCACACGCCTGAGTTTGTTGCAGAGCTTCACGAGTAGGGCACTCATCTCAGAACTAAGCTTCTCTCTTTACTGCTATATAATTGTACTACTTTACCATAGAAAAGACAGGACATGCTCTTCAGGGGACTTGGGGGGTAGGCCTCCGTGGTCTCTTCTTGAAGGGTAGTGCGGTGACTTCGCGAATTTGGCAGCAAGCGCATTTGCAACCGACCGTGACAGTCAGAAGTTTCTGCGAAACTGGCGAGGTAAAGAGAAAAAAAGCAGGCCGGTTATTGATTACGCGTTTTAAGTACAATGCAGTGGCTCACCTCTTCGTCAGAATACGCGGCGACCGTCTATTCCAGGCACGACTCAACCTTTGGTCGTTGCTCCGGCGGAGAGAACAAGTACTCGAACATAAACTCATACAACGTCAAATTGTCGTCGTCATCGCTGCTGCTGCTGCTGTCCGAGGATGATCTTGCGCTTGAACCTGTGGAGCTTTCAGCATCTAAAAGTAGCAGCAATTCCTCGTCCAGACGGCGGCGATTAGCTGCTTCCGAACGCATTGAACGACTATAGCGGCTGCTGGATTCCGCCATTTTTTCTCCGCCACCCCGGGGATAAAACCAGAAGTGACGTAAAAGAGTTCATGCGACTTTCTCGGCGTTCCCTGTTACTCCGCCGCTGGCGACAGAGCATCGAAAACTGCTCTCGGCTGCTCTCAGAGCCAAAAAAGTGCTCCTCCTTTACCATTAAAACACAACGTCCCTGCTCCTGCCCGACCACTGGAAGGCGCCAGAACTCGCGAGAGCACTTTGAGTGCAGTTAGAAGTGCTCCTGTTTGCCCAATAAAAAGCGCTATAAACCACTTCTCACTGAATAAAATCATCAATGGCATACAAAGCAGTGCGTGGGTCAGGATAAAGTTCTGTTCATCACGGGCTTCTCGACCGATGTTAACGCCTTTTTGTAAGTGCAGCACACCGTCAATTTAGTGTAGTGTCGTTGCTGTTACGCGTCCCGAACTCTTGTTGAAGAATGTCACGTTGGTTCGTGGCCACGCCTCGCGGGAGCACGTGGGTTCATCGCACGTCAGCAGAATCTCGTTCCCCGCCGCCATCACGTGATTGCTGAGGGAGTCCAGGAGGGAGAGGCCAAAGCCTCTTACACAAATCCAAATTTTATTTTCGCAATGCACATAGTTCAATGCAGAGCAATGGTTATTTAGTTATTTATTTTTCTTTCCCTCAAACGCTGCATCATCATAGAGAGGAGTTGGTACAACATGCAAAATACGGAACAGCAAAACAAACTGTGCTTTATATGAACAAAACTAAACAAAAATAACATCTTTATTCAGTGAAACGGAACAAAAAGGAAAGTTGAAAAAAGAAATAAAAATAAGAGAATCACAAAGAGAAAATTGTGGTTATGGTAAAGGTATTCAATACTTCCAAAAAATGTACAAATGAAAATATCGACACAAATAAAAATTCAAGAGCCTGCTGGAAAATGGCGGCATCTTCACACGTATGGACATAAAGTCGTGGGGAGGGGAAATAGATGGGATGACTAGGAAGAGCTATCGGGAAGTAGGTGAGCTAATATAAATGACAAAAAAGTGGCGACACTGCTGCTTACGCAGGCGAAACGCTCTGTCAGTGCTTGAGCCAGCTGTTGCGCATGCGCAGTAAATAAGGTCATGCCATACACCGAATTGAACTCTGACGTAAGCTGCCTCGCCTATAAAATAACCAGTCGAATGTATTGCTTGAGTGCAGGGCCCTCATGTTAGCGTGAGAGCGTGTGAGAGGAGAAGAGAAAAGCTTTAACAACAAAAAAGGCACGATGCTGTGGCGTAGGGAGTAGATGGGTCGACACAGCTTCTGTTTTCGCTAACCTCGTTACCGAATCCTGTGTCTGCTCTTGTACCTCAAGCATAAGAGCCATGCAAAAGAGCATTGTTCTCATCATGATTTCTGCTTGTACACCTTTTGGCCGTGTTCACAGTCTGATTGGGAGAAGGTTCTCACGCGGGCGCCAAAGCCTATTGTCCTAATGCGACTATTTCTGGTCGATGTTCATTTTTCTTCCTCCTGAGTATGGGCTCCTCGAAGTTTTCCGAGATGAAGCAAACGCCAAGATGAGTCATTGCGGCAGTTATCCAACGTGCCGGCACCACTGCGCGCACTTGTGTTTGGTTGGGTAGGGCGCGTTATACAGTATCTGGGAAGCCTTATTCTTGATTTTTTTGCCTTTTTTCGCATTAAGAATTGCGTGAATGGTATGCTGTCTGAATACATGACTCTCAGAATGCCGGTTGCTAGCATTTAGCACGAGGTAGACTGATTTTCCGCTATGCTTAGCGATAATATGTAGCTCTACAATCACCCACTCTTTGATGCCACTAAGTAGTGTTTTGCCTTCTCGATGATAACAAGAAGTAGTGCGAATGTAATGCCATAATTAGCGTTGATCACAGGCATTTCATTATCCAGGACTCTCACGTCAATGAACAGTTGGTATTGAGTAATAACACGGCGATCCCACTTGCATTATAAACATTCATCCTTTCTTATCACCTCGTGTCTCCTAACCAGCAATTCTGCGGAAGCATGATATTAGGTACAAGGGTTATTTATCCAAGTGAGAAAAAACACACCTTTAGCTCCTTAACAGGAGAGATATTCGTCTAATAAACAAGCAAAATCTGTGGTGTATATAATAAGCAGGCAATCACAAGGCGGAATTAACGGAAATGAGACATCTGTGCGAAGTCAGTGTGGTCTTTACGGAAATGGAAGAAGGCCTAAAGCATTTTCTGCTTATGTTCCATTACGTCTAATGGGACACAGTGCTGCCAGAACTTAAGGTAGGCAGGCTCTCCTGACCATCGCCGACCGCATCGGATTGCTTCTCTGACGTCTCACGATGCCTTTTGCTGTGCAGCGACATCATAAACGCCGCGGTAGTCACTTCCACTTTCTTCGCACTGCCCTGCATCTCGCCCATGCGCATTAGCTGTATTCTTCCTGTATACGTGCTTATTTCTCTCGCGTTATTTCTTTTCACTCGCTTTTATTCTATACAACAGGCATGTTTCCTGCGACAATTAGGCACACTTGCTGCCTATATCCTTTCGCACTTGCTGCATGAAAACTTATTGCTTCGACGCTTTTTATGAGGCTGCTATATATTTAACATGAAAGTGTTTTACGCCATGTTTTCAACAAGAGTTTATTGACGTATTTTTGCCATAAATATGACGTAAACTTAACGCAACAAATTGAAAAAAAACATTAGGAAAAAGTTGTTCGCCAGAAGTCGAACCTTTCACTCGTTGGCTCGAGATAGACACCGCCCGGTGCCAGCTGGTTTATCGAGGTAGATGCAGGGCTCCGTCCAAACGGACCTTATGTTTGTCACACATTCTCTCTCGTGCGGCAATCTGTGTTGGCGAGGCGGGGTGGTGCCGACAACTGTCAATGAAGAAGTATTGTAGCATGACACTTGCTACCACCAGCAGAAGCGTTTCGTCGATGACGCAGTTGAATAAGGATGTGCAATATTTCGCGCTGTCATACAATCTTGGAGGCCATAATGTCTTCAATTGCAGGAGAGCCGCCGAAGCAGTTATGTTCTTAGACTTCTGCTTCATGCTAGCGTGAGAAAGGTCGTTGTCGGAGTCGTGCAGATTCCCCGTGTAACAATGGTGTTTTGCGGCTGACTACTTCGGGTGTCATAGCACTGAGCAATACATCAGTCTTGCACTGCAGTAAGTGCTGCACCGATGAAACGGCTGACGGGCGATGTCAAGTCGTGTTGAAGCAAGACAGATCCCAGCGGGGCGCGGAACGCCGGTGCGCTTTCCCGGCTCAAGCTGCCTCACGCGTTGGTCAAGCGCAGTGTGGGAACGCTGGCAAAGCTTACCTTCTAACTCAAAAGCCCACACTGTGCATTTTCATATCAAGTGGAACTGATTAGTGTGTGCTTGTTGATGTCAACATTATGCGAGATTTACGGTACGCTGTATCTAGTTATATGTTAAAAACTTCAGCCATAAGAACGGTTAAATCGCGACCATGGGAGGTAGTCGTTTGCGATGGAGATGTGCGGCTAGGGGTTCACGTGGGTGTATTCGTAAAGCGGTGCTATAGCGGCCAGAATCTAATGGTCATTGTAGAAGCTCTCATATATAGCTGCACATTAAGCACTACTTCTAGGAAGGCACGTATCATGTCTCTGCCATACCGATTCCAATGACAAAGGCGTCATCAATGTTTTTTTTTCTACCACCACATGTCTTCGGTTCACAGATAAACAAAATAAATCTCACGTATTGCTCTGGCAGCAAAGCAGCCGGTCAGAAATTTTATAAGGTACGTAGCTGGTGAGCTAATAGGTACCAAAACTCTAGTGATTACGTTAATGGAAAAGGTAAAATTGTGCTGTAGTATTCCATACCATTTTTAATTTGTAAGTGTATCGTGCTCCTTCGGGTTGATTATCTGCACGTTTTGCATGACGAACACAACTCGCGAGTAGACCAGTGTACAAAGCTTTCTAAGAGAACACCAGTCACAAAAGTAGATGAAATGCTCTACGAAGCCGTTTCGACAAGTTTTTAGGAGTTTGCGCATTTCACAATGGTTGACACAATTAAACACTCTCGTTATGGAAATGCTTCTAGTTTAGCATAATTCGTCAAGTAACATTGTAATATTAACCAGACTGTAAGTTGAATGACTGATTGGTTGTTGCATATAGGTAATGCACCAAAAGGGGGAAGAAGGACGAGAAACATAGCAGCGAGTAAGCAATGTTTGTAACTTTGTAACTAAAACACACAAAAAAGCCACCCGCATGTTCCCACAGAGGTAACTCTTTTAAATGCGTCGCAGAGCATTGGGGGTATCCCGCGAATGTTGTGTAATTGGCTATGGTTATGGAAAGTTTAATTGGTATTTTATCTTCATTATTATTATTTGTTAACTGAAGGAGAAGCGTCACCTTCAACGAGTGGTGGAGACCCTGATGTTGGGTTCTACCCCACTACTACTTGAAGGTACTATAGCTTCCATCGCATTTACTCGAGTCAAGCAAAGTGTGAAGTCAAACGAAAGCCAAGAAGCCCTTGACTGAATTCCAAACGCGGGATACAGCGTGCACGTATATAGAGTGCGTATAGAGTGGCATGGTTGTGCAGCACGAGCAGTCGGTTTTAAATGCGAAGCATTTCTTAGCGAACTTCGGTGTCATTTAGCGTGTCTATCTATCTATCTATCTATCTATCTATCTATCTATCTATCTATCTATCTATCTATCTATCCATCTATCTATCTATCTATCTTTCTATCTATCTATCTAGCCACCTACGACATTTAGCTGTCCTGGCCATTTCAATAATGGTATCAATACCAAACTTGGTAAGGCATAACATGACTGTATGAAGAACATATTTGACTTGTCGTAACATGAAAATTATAACATGTGTGTCATTAATGTCATAATTTACATTTTATGGTATCTATCTATCATCTCGGTAGTAGTCATTAGTAGCCAAAGGCTGTCAAACACATAGAAAACGCGCCGCGCATCTTAAACGAATATGAAAACATACGAAGGGGGCTAGGGTTCCTAGAGCAGTACTTGCGGCTTTTGCTTTTACAAGCACAAACATTGCTTGAGCGCGTGCTATCTGGCTATCTCGGCTGCTGTCAGCGGGCGTCTTCTACACCTTCCAACGTGTCGTGCTCTCTACGCGAATAGATGATGTGAAAAGTGTGCTTACAGAGATCGTATTCTCCTACACCAACGTTTTTAATGCGAAGCATTTCTTAACTTTGGCGACTTTGAGCGTATCTATCTATCTATCTATCTATCTATCTATCTATCTATCTATCAAGCCGCCTACGACTTTAAGCTCTTCTTGTCGTTTTGATGATGGTAACGGTACCAAACTTGGTATGGCTTAGCGTGGCTGTGTGAAGAACATATTTGACTAGTCACAACATGAATATCATGATATGTATGTCATGAATGTCATTATTTACAATTTATGGTCCTGCAGCTCTTGCGGTGATTTCGTTCACATGGCATGTTGCAAAACTGGTATAGGGTGTCATGATTGCATGGCGAACACAAGCGACCAACCCTAACAAGAAATACTGACATGCTTGTCATGCAACAACATAACTACATGCCACGCTCATGATGCGCTCGTGGCCGTTTCGCTAGCGTCACATATATCAAATTTGGTAATATGGTACGTGAAGCGATGACGATGACATGTGACTGGTGCGAACTTGATAATCATGATATGCGTGTTATGTAAGAACATGAACATATGCCACGCTCATGATGCGCTGGCGGCCGTTTCGCTAGCTTCACTTATACCAAATTTAGTATTACGGGACGTGAAAAGATAAGGAAGGTTTGTACTGGTGAAAACATGATAAACATGAGATGCGTGTCTTGTAACAACATGACTACATGCTACGCTCATGATGCTCTCGCGGCCGTTTCGCTAACCTGCTGAAAATATCACGTGGTTACAGAAATACCACAACGTCTGTTAACAGGAGCAGCAGCACTAGATGTCGAGCCGAAACGAGCGTTAGGCCACAAGCACAACAAACAGTTCGCCGTCCAAGCCGTCCGCGGTGCGGCTCCTCCTCTCCCCTAGCAACGGCGCGATGAGTGAAAGGAGCGTCTGTAGCAACGGCGCAGTGAAGTCACAGACCACATCAGTGCGCGTGCTCCGCCCTCCGCTCCGTGGCTACGCGCGCCCGGCTTGCTCGAGATCGGCAAGTCATCATAGGTATGGATCCATCGCAGGCATCAACTTTGACTGCGATACCTCCAACAACGAGTACAACACAATCGAATGCGAGCATTGCACGCGTCGTTGAAGATGTCGCGCTGGTTGAAGACAAGGCAGCGCGGCGTAGGGCCCGTGATGCCGAGCGCAAACGGGCGAAGCGGACCGTGGACCTATTATTATAGTGCGAATTTACTCTCAAATATGCGCGTAAACTCACCAAGATTTCCCTAGAGCGTCTAATGGTTCCTGGGAATCACAATGTGATCCCACGGGAAAGTTTACGTTAACTCACTGGCGAATGCCAACGGATTTTAACTTTACTTCCCCTCATGGCATCAACCCGTGCATTCGCACTTGACCATGTTCACCCTCGCGGAAATGCTTGAGATTTTTTTTCACAAAATGGCATATACTCGCATTGGCATGACTCAACCTTGTTTCATGTCTGTGGCATTACCATCCTTCCAAAAAAAAGTACCACCCTGATGATCAATGCCGATGCTCTGATGATGCCCTTGCGGCCATTTCGCTAGCTTACATATGTCAAATTTGGTATTACGTGACGCCAATGGATGACGAAGGTATTTGACTGGTGCAAACATGATATGCGTGTCATGCGAGAACATCAATACACTTCATAGTTAAGGTGCAGGTACATTTTGACGTGACGCGGTGCACGTGCTCGCCGGCGTTCATTTTGTCGCGCCACAGCGGAAATCGATTAGAAAAAATTTATTGCCACAAACGTCAATAACACTCAACAGAACATTTCCGTCTTAGACATACTCTAACGATGATGACAAGACAGACGTCATTTACATGAACATGGATATGAGATGACGTTGAAAAAACATGTACATTCGATGGTTCACACAAACACAACCACAAAATACTTCAAAGTAAACAAGAGACAAATAAAACATAAATATGTACATTTTGCATATTTACATGTTGGCATGCCATTTCTGTCGGCACATCGACAGATCAGCCTACCAATACCAGGCCGGCCGAAAGACAAGTTTCACTCGTCCGTCATAGACCGACACAAAAGGGCAAGACCAGTGCCGAAGAAATTCCTCTTCACCGAGGAAGAAGAGCTCCTCCGACAAAACAGACAGCAGCTCCGAGTACAATCGTTCTAGGATCGGGTAGAGCGCGCGGCGGCGGCGGCCCGCTGCAACCGCCTCGCAGCGGTTGCGCCAGAGGCAGAAAGCGCCGGCAACAATGAGAAGACAAGCGAAGCGGCTTCGCGAACAACGCCCAGAAGAAACGAAGCGATTTACTCTGAGGCAGTGAAATCCAGCATGTACGGCTCTCCAAAAAACGCGAGCAATGATACAATGCCTCAGAAAATGCTGATTTGTTTCCCGAAGGGAGCAGTTCGGACAAGTTGCTGACTGGACTATTCTCCACCTTTCGAGGCGGTCGAGAGTGGGAAGTACACCAGGCGCCACATGAAGTCCCGAAGGTGTCCAGGCAGAAAAGAAGCCGTTAAGGAGCTCCAAGACACCCGTCTAGAGCGAGCACGGCGGGCTGGTGGGACCAACGGAAGCAACAAAGCAGCAGTTGTCTCAACTATGTGGTTGTTCAAAACATCTATGCCAGGACAGCTCGACTTGACATGGCGAAAAAATGCAACAGTTGTTGCATAAAACGCAGGAAGTGTTATTGACTGTGGCCCCCTGTTAAGTTGCACATTAGGCATCAAATGGCGAAGGTGAGTACCCAGAAAGTAATATGCAAGCGTTCGTGCGGGAGATTCCTCCCCTTGCACTAGGCGCAAAAGGAAACGCAGTGCCAGCAGCCGACAGCGTATGGACAATGAAGGGAAAGCAAAGCCTCCTTGAGCACGCTGCTGTCCCAGTGCCGCGCGAGAGACCAACTCAGACTTTTTTGGCCTGACCAAAAAAAGGAACACAAAGCAGACTGCAGTGATCGCACGATACGTAAAGATGGTTGCACGACGTGAGAAAGGTACCAAATGCGACCGCAAAATACAGTCTGCGCAAGGTACCTCCGCTCAAGAAGCGGGAAGTCGAAATCCCGTGCATCCTGAATTTTCAGTCTTACTTCCTCGAGAGCGTTTAACCAAACAGATTCGCAAATGCCGTAGTGGTTGTATGAAATACCTAAAATACGAAGGGACGCGGCCGGCTGAATGGGAACACTGGCGCTAAGCCTGGAGTTTGGAGAGCCAATGAAGAAATACCGGGATTTGGAGATGTTCAACGCTGTCACACACGTCCCGTTTATTAGGGAGGCAATCGCCGGGCTAATTCCAAGAGCCGAAGTATCGGCCCCCCGAACCGCACCACGAAAGCGTGGACAATTTTGAAGTGGTCCTTTTTGGTGCGCCAGCGGACGCCGGTCGTGGCCCAAAGAACAAGTCAGAGCCGAGAGTTGATAAACAAACAAATTATATTCTCAATAATGGCAGATCGAAAACAATACATAAGATTGCACACTCCACAATAGTTGCATACAATATGACACCAATCAAACCATTCAATCAACGTACTACACAATACAATCAGCCACACTCAAAACAACGGACACAGACAACAATACGCACTACAATGCAGTCGCATGCATTGAACAACCAAGACACTTAGGGACTAAAGAGATAGAAAACCTATTCAGTCCAAAGTCCTTGGAACAAAAGTCTGAATGATACTCTTCCGAGAATCACTCACTCAAAGTCCAGCGTTGTTGTCGTTCCGTAGCTCTCGAAGTTTCTCTTCCAGGAAACCTCGCGTCCTCAAATGGCCACTCTTCAAACTTCAACTTCTTCGCCGGAAATCCGTCGGCTTCAGACACGCAGCTGTTGCCCGCGTCTTCGCTCGATAGCGGTAAACCCACGCTCTTGCCTGTAGCTCGAGCCGTCCCTACGGACCAAAAACTTCGCCGACTACACGGCGGAATTCCTACGCGCTCTGGCGCTCACTTCCGTCTCCTCCTGTTCTGTCACTACGAGCAGAACCTTCGCCGACTCCACGGCGGAATCCCTACGCGCTCCGGCGCTAACTTTCCGTCTTCTCCTGTTCTGTCGTCTCGGCTGCTCGATTAAATACGTTCCGCGCCACCTTCCAGAATGTTCTCTTCATTTCGTCGGCGCGACGCGCAGCGAAGGCTGGGGAGAGGCACGAGACGGTTCGACTGCCCTCTCCTGAGGGTGATTCACTCGGTCTGACCCCGCCCCGTTCGTTCTGGAAATTTCTAGCGCTTGCCCGGCCGCCGCTGTGGGGTGAGGAGGTTCGTCTGCGAAGCCGTGCTTCTGCGGGGAGAGCGCGCGCCCGGGAGCCTTGGATGTTTGCTTTCTTTTTTTTTCTTTTTACCTCGCGGCGTTTCTACCGCCCGTTGTCGCAAGGATTTGGCGGCGCGCTCTTTTTTAGCGCTCGTTCTGTGACACTGCCCCCCACTTTAAGAATATTATCTCATAATATTCAAACCTCACAAACGAGCGCGAACAGTCACCACACACTCTGAACGACTGTAACACAAACCGTCGCTCGTGACACTTCACATTCACAATAGATCACTTAATACAATTGTACATTGTAATTCAATTACACAGCACATGAAATATAACCACAGGCACATGACTACAACACTTCATCACACATTCCAAACAATACAAACGTACAAAGTTCTGTCTATACAACAATTATACAACACTATACATCACATCATCGCACAGAACACTGACTCGCTCGACATCCACTTGAGACACAGGATAACAAGAACATTAACACAACATATGTCACTCAGCCCTGCCAAACACAATCTGATTCGACTTCAGCACTTATCCTGTGTACCTTGCGCGGCGCTTGCGCCCTTTCTTGCGGTGCTCGCTCGATCTCTTCGTGTGTTTCCTTGTTCCTTTTCGGCGAGCCCTTTCCAACGACGATATCTGAGGCGTCGTCTCAGCCATCGTTGTCTCTTCCGACACCGTTAATGCGTCATTACATTCGACGGGTCCTGTCTGTTTATTTACCCGCTTGATCATGCCTCTACATCTTGCCCGGCTGGCCAACTCCGTCTCCTTTACACTGTCGGTCGGTTGAGGTCGTGCCGACGTAAGTCCGGTTGCTCGGCCCGTGAACTTATTCGACACGATCGTCTTCTCCTTCGCTGTCTCTTGTGCCGCAGCTTCACCTTGGGCTCTAGTGAGATCCGTCACGGGATGCTCCTCCGCTGTATCTCGCGGCCGCTGTGTTGGCGAGGGCTCTATCTTCGGGACTTCTCCAAACATTCTGGATCACTTGGCCCTCGCGCCCCGTCGATGTTTCCGATGACAAGGTCATACAGGGGGGTCGTCATGCATAACGCAGTAACCTTCCCGCTGAAGTACGGGGTTTCAACCTCAATTTCTGCTTCGGGAAGCATCCGAACCGTACGGTCAATTAGGCAAACCGGTTTCGTTCTGCCTGTCATCTCACTTTCCCGTACCAAATTTCTCCTCACGATAACAGTGGAGCTGCCGGTATCTCTTAACACCGTAATCTTTTTGTCCGCAACTTTCCAGGCAGCGCTGGCATTCCTTTCGTAACACCGGTTGGCTGTTTTGACATTACAGCACCAACAATAGGAATTTTCTCCCCATTTTTCAATTCTACGAATCCATCAGTGACGGCATTATTATCAGATTTCGGTGCCGCTTGCACACAGGATACCTGGTGAGTTTGACTCACTCCGTTCCGCCATGCATCTGCTTTGTGCCCAGCCTGACCACACTTAAAACATTTTACTGTCGTAGGGCTCGTAAAGATCGTTCGACAGTTTTTCGCGCGATGACCCACTCGGTTGCACAGAAAACATCGCGGAATGCTCTCTGGTGCACGCTTCTTTTCTTCGGGAGCCAATTTCTTCGAATCATCGGGACAATCCTTCTTGACCTTGGCCAAATTAGTGCCACCTTGCGCTTCCAAGAATTGATCAGCCAATTCAAGCATTCCTTCAAGTGAGTCAGCCTTCCTCTTTTTTAAGTACAGTGACAGGCTTGGGTGGCAACTAGTAAGAAATTGTTCTCTAATTAGGAGCTCTCTAAGCTCATCGTACTCCTGTGCTGTCCCTGAAAGTTCAATCCACCTGTCGAAATAATGGCAAAGTCGGGCGGCATACTGCGTAGCCGTCTCACCATCAGCTGGCTTTCCTGTCCGAAATCTGTCCCGGAATCCTTCCACCGTGAATCTAAATCGCTTCAACAAAGCCGCTTTCACCTTTGCGTAGTTGGCTGCATCGGTCGGCGTCAGCCTACCGTACACACTGAGCGCTTCACCACTCAAGCAGGTACTCAAAGCAGTTGCCCATTGCTGTTCCGGCCAATTCTGGCTCCTCGCAATCGTCTCGAGTCTGTGAAGGTACGCGTCAAGGTCGTCCTTCCTTTCATCAAATGCTACGAGCAACTTGCTTGGGTTCAAGCGGAAGCCATGATCCTCTCGTTCGCTGCTTTCAACTCTAGCTTGGACGGGAGTTTCACTTCGCTGTTGCAAACGGAGCCGCTCGAGTTCCATCTCGTGCTGCCGCTGCCGCTCCCTTTCAGCAATCTCCGCTTCTCTTTCTTCTCTCGCCCTCTCAGCTGCAAGCTTTTCTCTCTCCAACTCCAACTTCAACTGCTGCTCTCTTTCTTCCTTCGCCCTCTCTGCCGCCAACCTCTCTCTCTCCACCTCAGCTTCTTTTTCCGCTTTGGCTCTTTCGACCGCCAACCTCTCTTTTTCCAGCTCGGCTGCTTTTTCTTCTTTTTCCCTCTGGGTGACCCACTTCCGTAGTTCGGCGCCAGAAAGACCCATCTTTTCGCCAAGAGCAACTAACTTTTCGAGATCCATGGTGTGTCGCAAATAAAACCTTGCCGCGTGCAAAAAGTATCTGCCTAGATCAGTCTATCGGAGCACTCCCCTGCACTCGTTAACGAGAACACTGAACAACACACAAAATCGTTCCGATAGCACTATCAACAACTCGAGGCTCTTTCTCACTACTTTGGACACACTGTGCACCAAAAGGTCCTATGTCGCGGACGCCAGATTAATTGTCACACTTGTCCCGTTTATTAGGGAGGCAATCGCCGGGCTAATTCCAAGAGCCGAAGTATCGGCCCCCCGAACCGCACCACGAAAGCGTGGACAATTTTGAAGTGGTCCTTTTTGGTGCGCCAGCGGACGCCGGTCGTGGCCCAAAGAACAAGTCAGAGCCGAGAGTTGATAAACAAACAAAGTATATTCTCAATAATGGCAGATCGAAAACAATACATAAGAATGCACACTCCACAATAGTTGCATACAATATGACACCAATCAAACCAATCAATCAACGTACTACACAATACAATCAGCCACACTCAAAACAACGGACACAGACAACAATACGCACTACAATGCAGTCGCATGCATTGAACAACCAAGACACTTAGGGACTAAAGAGATAGAAAACCTATTCAGTCCAAAGTCCTTGGAACAAAAGTCTGAATGATACTCTTCCGAGAATCACTCACTCAAAGTCCAGCGTTGTTGTCGTTCCGTAGCTCTCGAAGTTTCTCTTCCAGGAAACCTCGCGTCCTCAAATGGCCACTCTTCAAACTTCAACTTCTTCGCCGGAAATCCGTCGGCTTCACACACGCAGCTGTTGCCCGCGTCTTCGCTCGATAGCGGTAAACCCACGCTCTTGCCTGTAGCTCGAGCCGTCCCTACGGACCAAAAACTTCGCCGACTACACGGCGGAATTCCTACGCGCTCTGGCGCTCACTTCCGTCTCCTCCTGTTTTGTCACTACGGGCAGAACCTTCGCCGACTCCACGGCGGAATCCCTACGCGCTCCGGCGCTAACTTTCCGTCTTCTCCTGTTCTGTCGTCTCGGCTGCTCGATTAAATACGTTCCGCGCCACCTTCCAGAATGTTCTCTTCATTTCGTCGGCGCGACGCGCAGCGAAGGCTGGGGAGAGGCACGAGACGGTTCGACTGCCCTCTCCTGAGGGTGATTCACTCGGTCTGACCCCGCCCCGTTCGTTCTGGAAATTTCTAGCGCTTGCCCGGCCGCCGCTGTGGGGTGAGGAGGTTCGTCTGCGAAGCCGTGCTTCTGCGGGGAGAGCGCGCGCCCGGGAGCCTTGGATGTTTGCTTTCTTTTTTTTTCTTTTTACCTCGCGGCGTTTCTACCGCCCGTTGTCGCAAGGATTTGGCGGCGCGCTCTTTTTTAGCGCTCGTTCTGTGACAAACGCTGCACCTGAAATGTCGCCATACTGGGAAAATACATGCAGGCTGCGTGAAAGGCTATCTTCATCTGAAAGGTACAAGGTTATATCATCAGCGAAAGCTGTGACTTTCACGACACCGCTACCAGGAAGCGGAAGACCCCGGACACGTGAATCCGCATCAAGAGCACGCAAGTATGGCTCAAGGCTGAGGACAAATAGCACAGGAGACAATGGACATCCCTGACGGACCCCACGTGTTATAGAAAAGGCAGCACTTTCCCAACCATCCAGAACTAGTGTGCTTTTCAGACCAGTGTACGTATTTTTAATCGTTTCCACAAACGAATGAGAAAAGCCGAAGGCTGTGAGCACATTAAAGATATACGTGTGCTCTAGTCGGTCAAACGCTTTTTCCTGGTCCAAAGACACAAGGATACCACGCGCAGATCGCGACAAAGTATAAGCTATGATATCCCGTGTGGTATATGACAAGCTGTGTATTTCTCGTCCAAGCACTCATGAAGTCTGGTGATAACCTATTATGGTGTTCAACAGAACCCTCAAACGTTGAACGGCTACCACCGCGAATATCTTATAGTCAACGTTGAGGAGCGTGATAGGTCTCCAATCTTCAGGATTAACAGAGGAAGCATCACCCTTTGGAATAAGCACAATGCGTCCATCTCGAAAACTTGATGGAAAGACACCGTCCTCGTAGCATCGCCGGATTACCGCGGTAAATGTAGCACCAATCTCATCCCAAAATGTCAAGTAAAACTCAACAGGTAAACCGTCTGGCCCTGGGGCCGTTCCACGTTTCATAGATTTCAGTGCCGCCTTTACCTCATCAGCCGACGGAGGGATGTGCAGGCAATCTGCAGCTTCTTGAGGAATACGGGGCAAACTTCTAAGCATTGGCGGTGTTTCATCACAGTTAGTCCTCATGGCCGAACACGACATTGCTTCAAAATGCGCCAAGAAAACAGATCGATCACGCGTAGGAAGCCGCTGCGCAGGTGGTATTTGTGCTGTCATAGAGACAGGTGGCTCTGATTGCCCAAAAAAGGAATGTCTCGCGTAGCGCAGCACCTCGGGATGTGCACATGGGTTGTGTCTACAGCGCCATGCTGCTGCCGCCAGAGACGAAGCAGCAGTCAAGCGCTGAAAGCGTTCACGCAGTTCACGCTGCCACGCTCGCATCAGAGGAGAAGGCGTCTCGGCGCGCAAAGCAATGCGCAACTTCATCGCGGTATCAGCAAGCTCTTCAGAAACGCGTCGACGAAGCGAACGCCCCTCTACTGCGCAGCGCAGGCGCCACTGTGTTTTAAGCGCATCCCAATCTTCAGGACCAGACGCCGTGAGCGACACACGTATTGCGCGTGACAAATCTGATCTTGAGCGCGCGTCCTGCAGGACGCGAACATCAAGACGCCATGGCTTTTCTGAGAAAGAAAATGGAACTTCGAGCTTCAAAACAATAGGCCGATGATCAGATACGTACACAGGAGAAGGTGGGAAGGACGGAACGCATAAATCAGAGACAAACGCCTCTAACGCTCGTGGGATATAAGCCCGGTCGAGCCTGCTGGAGGATCGTCCACGTCGCCATGTCCAAACAAAGGTATTTCCGTGCACTACATTGTGCGCGTCTAGTAATGAAAAGTGGTGGACAAGGCGGCGAAGCTCGCGTGAATTCCAAGCAGACAGGCCCCAGCCAGGACCTTGTACATCGGTTCGCGTATTTAGAACGCAGTTGAAGTCGCCAATCAAATTGACATCACGACCGTCAAGAAAAAACACATCCAGGTCTCTAAAAAAGTCATTAGACTGTCCAGCTTGCGCTGGCCCATACACACACAGTATCCTTAATCTGAAAGAAAGTAGCTACAGTCTAAAGCCAAAACCCTGCCCACGCCATCGTAAAAAGCATGATGATCCCTTAATAGAGCTCGGTTAAAAATAATAATACCTACTCCCGTAAAACGAGATGTAGCAAAAGAGAAATAACAATCTAGGTTGAACCTTCGTTTAAAAGCAAGCACGTCGGATAGCGAGAAAAAGTTTGTTTCCTGGAGGCACAAAACATCACAATTTGCAGCGCGGGCGACACTAATCACTTCAGCCTGCTTTGCCGGACTGCGAAAACCCTGAACGTTCAATGAAATAATATGCAGTGTAGTAGCCATAATAAAAAGTAACGACTAACCTGGACGCATAGTTCTAGACGGTGTCCTGGAAAGTGTCCAGGGGACACTTGCTCGACCAAATTACAACGCACTGTTCGACCCTCCAGAAGAGGGTAGAGGTTTTTTGGACCGTTGGGATTTACCACGGCCATCACTGCGTTCATCGGAGCAAGAGCTGGAAGTGTGCCCTCGCTTTGTTTCACGTGGAGCTCCCATTTCAACGTCAAAATCGGCAAGGCTAGACAGTCCGATGCTACTATCCAGTCCCAGGCTGAAGCCGTCTTCCGAAGACGTGTCCTGAGGAGGTAGGGACTGAGCCGCCGGCAAGCTTGGATCCACATTCTTGATGCTGGCAGCACTGTCCGCGTCTCGGCAGTCCGGTGTAGGCACCCTTTGTGAGGGCGATTTTTTACGTGTACGACGCGATGTCGAAATGGTCGGAGCGGCTGCAACAGAAGAGGCTGTGGTGTTTTCGCCACTGTTTTCCAAAATAACAGGGGTCGTAGGGTCAACTCCAACAGCAGCAGCCTGATAACTGGGGTCATTTGTGCACTGAACATCAAGTGGCGTCAAAGAAGAGACGCCGACGCCGTTTTCAGGGCAGTGCGTTGCGTCTTTCGAAGCGCACGGTTCCTGCACCAACGGGGAGGCCGACGCGCCAAGCGTCGCATCGACAATCGCGCTTTCGTTGTGCGCTTCGTTTGAAGGAACTTGTAGGGGTGAGGCCAGCACAGCGTCGGTGACCTCCTCTGCGTCCCCCGAGTCGGTAGTTGGTTCCGTTGCCGGTGTCAGTGGTGGAAAGGCACCAGCGGCAGCGTCTGAGTAAGAGCGGCGGACAGGGCAAACCACAGTTGGGTGGCCGTCCCCGCAGCGTCGACATGGGCGGTCACATCTTTCACTAACGTGACCGTGCACACCACAGCGACCACAATACGGTGTTGTGCACTGGGCTCGTAGATGGTCCCCTGAGCCGCATCTTCGACATACACGCTGGAGACCATGGTAGTCAAACGTAGCACGGTGACCGGAGATGCGCAGGTAGTTCGGCACAGGATTAGCGGCGTTCATCTCCATTCGAACATACCGCGTTCCAGTGAGTACGCCGCGTCGCCCGCTCATCAAACCACTGGTGACAGTGAGCACCTTGCCATATGGGGATAACGCTTGGACGAGAGCTTCGTTTGAGACGAACGATGGCAGGAACAGGCAGGCGACGTTGGTCACTTGTGGGCCAACGGGAACGACTTGAACACGCTCGCCGCCAATCACCAGGCAGCCAGCATTGACAATTAGAGACATGGAGGCCATGCTCTTAACGGTGACTTGGAAGTTTCGAGCTCCCTGATGCTGCACGCAGTATACCTCTGAGAAATGCCACGCATGGTGCCGGTCTTGGCATATAGTCGCAGGCGCGCGCCACGCTGCGTTATTTTGACCCATGCGCATCTCAGGGCGTCCGGCGTCCCTTCGTCAAGAAAAGAGGGAGACGCAGTGTTGTATGGGTAACGCATCGGCGCGAAGTGCAGCATGTCGCATGTCGCACCGGTTTCCGTCAGGCCGCGCAGACAGACGCTGGTCGCGCTTGGCGTCAGACTGTAGAGTTCTCGCGTTTTGCTATCATAGGGTTGCTGTGCTCCCCGTGCGTGCCCATTAACTCTGCATAGGAGTATAAGGGGCCGTTAATGATGCGCTCGCGGCCGTTTAGCTAGCTCCACATATACAAAATTTGGTGTTACGTGACGTCACTAAATGCCGAAATACATAAACAGTGCAAACATGATAATCCTGACACGTGTGTCATGTAAGAACATGACAACCTACCACGCTCATAGCGTGCTCGCGGCCGTTTCTCTAGCTTCACATATATTGAATTTGGTATCACGTGTCGCGAATAGAGGACAAAGGTAAAGGACACATCCAAACATGATAATCGTAACACGGAAGGCATGTACAGCATAATTTACCGTTCCCTCGCAACGTTGTGCTGACATTAAAGTAACATGTCAACATTTCTCATTCGTAATTCGCATATCATTGATTTGCACTGTACGTTGAATCTGCCCATTTTTTACTAGCAGACGCTACATGCGTCAGCATTGGTAGGCCAGAGAGAGGGGGAGTGACAGTTTCGAGGGTGCATTGCTGGGACAGCAAGGGACTCGAGACACGCGCATGCACACTGGAGGTGTACGGAGGGACAGCATAACATAGGCCAGTCAAAGAGCTGCTTCGCATCTATAATGTTCACACCGCTCCTTTGAAGGCCTGCTCTCCGTTTGAACTCTTGTCCTGAATAGTGCTAAGGTCAGATATTATACCATTACTAACCATGCATATGACTTGCCAGGTGGGAAAGGTTTATGCTCTGAAGGGCTACGCTCTGAAGTTCATTGAAGTATGTGTTCAAGCAGACGCTTTTTACATATAAGCAGATTACCGCTGGCCAATGACTGTGACCACCGCTATCATTGCTAAAAAATGGCAGCATATCCACGGTGTGAATGATGAAGAGTGGGGCGAAGCATCCTTCCGTCAATTCGTTCTTGCTTCCGTCCGTCCATGCGTGTGTCTGTGTGGCCGCCCGTGCGTCCATCCACCCGTTCGTGCGTGCGTCTGTCCGTGCGTCTATCTGTGCGTTCGTCCCTGCGTTTGTCCTTGCATTCGCCCCTGCGTCCGTCCATGCGTTCATTCGTCCGTGCAGCCATCGGTGCGTCCGTCCATGCATCTGTCTGTGAGTCCGTTCGTCCACCTATTCAACACTCCAAGTACCATCATCTCGCATATTTCATCATATATTCGGATGGATGGATGGATGCTATGAGCGTCCCCTTTATAACGGGGTGGTGACAAGTATGCCACCAGGCTCGACAAAAAAAAAACTTTTTTTCTTTTTTGATGTTGGCCTAATGCCTCTACTTCGATAAATTCTATCTTAATGGAAAAAAGGTAAATTTTCAGCTTAAGTTCTCTGCCATTTACGGCACACTGTCCATATTTTATTTTTCCAATATTTATTTTTGTCCTTTCTCTCTAATTTTCTGCCACCAATACTCTAACCGTCTCTTACTTATTTCAATCGCGGGTGTGTTCAGCTTTCCATTGTTGTCCCTAAAACCCAAGGCTTCCTGTAGGCTCGTGCCCAAACGTACACCTGGGTGGATATCTCCACATTCAATCAGAACATGCTCCGCCGTTTCCTTATCTTTTCCGCAGCATGTGCATTGTTCTTCTTCTTTACTGAATCTTGCTTTATAACTACGCGTTCTAAGGCAACCTGATCTCGCTTCAAACAGTAAAGCGCTTCCCCTTGAATTATCGTAAAATGCCTCCCTCCTTATTTCATTTTTGCCCTTTCGGTAGTTACTCAAAGCCGGTTTTTTCTCCATAGCTGCCATCCAGTAAATCCTCTCCGCCTCCCTGACTTTTCCCTTAACGCTCTTTGTTGACATATGGCTTACAATACCAGCCGTATATTTACTAGTGAGTCTTCTAGTTCTTTTTCTCCACTGTGTGTCCACGCTCTTCCTATACAAATAACGGAACACCTTCTCTGCCCATCTACTCTCCTTCATATTTCTTAGCCTTTCTTCGAACCTTATTTTGCTCTGCGCTTCCCTCGCCTCAAAACCTGCCCACCCCATATCGCCCTTTACAGCCTCGTTTGTCGTCTTCCCGTGAGCACCCAATGCTAGGCGTCCCACAGTCCTTTGATTTACATCCATTCCCGATTGCACCTCTGCCCTCATGCACACCACTGAGTTCCCAAAAGTAAGCCCTGGAACCATTACACCCTTCCACAGACCTCGAAGCACCTCATACCTATTGTATCCCCACAACGCTCTGTGCTTCATTATTGCCGCATTCCTCTTTCCTTTTGCTGCCGAGGCTTTTTCTTGTACCTCCATGTATCTATCACTCTCATTTACCCATACTCCAAGGTACTTGTATTCGCTTACCCTCGGTATTTCTTGGCCTTGTATGGACACCGTCTGATCACAGGGATCATTGAATACCATCAATCCACACTTCGTTACACTGAATCCTAGTCCAAGAGCTTCACCTTCCCTTCCGCATATATTCGCCAGCTGCTGTATATCATCTCGACTGTCCGCAAATAAGACGATATCGTCCGCATAAAATAAACCTGGAAGCTTCTGCTCAATCATCATGCCGCCCTGTTTGTGTGACAGATTAAAACCAATGTTGCTACCTTCTAGCGCTTTTTCCATACTCACCATGTACAGCATGAATAACAGCGGGGACAAAGGACATCCCTGTCTCAGACCCTTGCTAACCTCAACGTTCTCTTTGCTACGCATTCCTTCCCACTCAATGCAAACTGTATTTTTTCGGTATATCTCCCTCAAAAACTGTATACAGTCGTCGCCCATGCCCATTCCTTTCAATATATCCCACAAAATTTCCTGGTTAACGTTGTCGTATGCCCCAGTGATGTCTAGAAAAGCCACGTACAAGGGCCTATTCTCTATTTTAGATATTTCTATACACTGAGTGAGAACAAACAGGTTATCGTCTAACCGCCTGTCGACTCGAAATCCGTTCTGAAGTTCTCCCAAAATATCGTTATGTTCGGCCCATGTTTCTATTTTCATTTTTACTGCTTGCATCGCCAGCCTGTATAGTACCGATGTAATGGTTAGTGGTCTATACGAGCGAATCTTGTCCTTTTCTCCCTTGCCTTTATAGATTAAGTTCATTCTACTTTGTCGCCAACTGTCCGGTATTTGTCCGTCCTTTAAGCTTTTTTCTACTGCTTTTAACAATGCTTCTTTAGTGTTATGTCCTAGTTCGTTAATGAGGCTAACGGGAATCCCATCTAAACCCGCGGCAGTGCGCTTTGGAATTTTTCCTTCGGCCTTTTTCCAGTTGAAATTATCAAGTACTAGCTCTTCCTCTGTTGCTTTCTCCGCCACACTTTTACTCACCGGGGAGATCCCCTGGCCGCTCTTTTGAAACGAATCGGCTGTTACCTTTTGGATGTAACCTAGCGCTTCGTACCCTTCCAATTGATTTCCTCCTTCATCTAGAATATGTTGTTGCGTTGTGACAGACTTCCTACCTAGCGCCTTTATGTGGCTCCAAAAAATCCTAGGCGCGGCCCCCTTTTTTTCGTGTATCTCTGTCATCCAGCGTTCACTTTCACCTTTAATTTTTGCCTCTACCAATTTCTGTACAAGGGATTTTTTCTCTAAATATATTTCCCATATTTTTTTTGACTTCGTCCTGCGGCCGCTTCTCCTTTTTTGCCTTTCTATGCTCCCGTGATGCTTCGCGTCGCTTCTCGATCGCCTCCCGGATTTCCTTGTTCCACCAACTTTTTGGCTTCCTTTTTCCTTTCCAGCAAACAGTTTTCTTCTCTTTCCCTATCTCCTTCGTCATTAGATGTAACAGCTCACTATACTCCCAGTCCTTGCCTGGTATTTCGCCTACTTCTTCCTCGACTCTTGCGGCTATATTTATTATTTGTTTGTCATTTAAATACGAGCTGCCAGACTTTGATTCCATGCTCATATTTTCAGTTTCGTATCCCATTTGTAATGTTATTCGTTTATGATCACTACCCAAGCTGTTAATGCCTTCCTCGTCTATCCTCATTTCTGTCAGTTTGTGATAAATTCCTTCAGTCATGAGACAATAATCAATACTTGATTGCCTGTTTCCGACTTCCCATGTGATCTGGCCGTCACATTTAGGCCCCGTGTTAACTATCTCCAGACTATGTTGCTCGCAAAGATCTAGTAATAACTTCCCATTGGTGTCTGAATATCCGTCAAGGTCATGTATGTGGGCATTCATGTCCCCTAGAAGGATGATTTCGGCCCCATTACCAAATTCCTTAATATCCGCACTCATGCAATCCACTATCTCCTGATTCTTTTCTCTGCAGTTATTCCCCGTCCACAAGTAGGCTACCCCTAGCCACGTTTCCTTTCCACCTACTGTGCCCAGAACCCAGAGGTGCTCTGAACACGTCTGTTTCACTCTAACCCATTTGGCTCCGCGATGAATTAGCATTCCTACACCCCCACCTTTCCTTTCCGATATGGTCCTGTTACACCCTTCCCAAACATAATTTTCAATATGTGGTGGCTCTTCCAAGTCTCTAAGGTGTGTTTCTGTCACCGCATACACGCCTATCTAATCTTTGTTTAACTGCTCCTCAATCTCTAACCATTTTGCCTTCTTTCTGCCACCCTGCATGTTTATGTAACTAATTGCAACACGCGCCTTTTTCCTTTTTCTTTTACCTTTTTTCTGGTTTTTCGCAATTCTACCTGTCAAAGCGTCCTCCTGGTTGTTTTCCTCATATAGAAGCACCGCCATCCAGCGGACATTCCAAGGACTGAACGAGAGGAGGCACACGCACACTTTCTTACGTCTTGAGCTTCGTGTCTACTTCCCCCCTTTAAGGACCTCGAGTTCATGGTATATACTAGTTCTCTTTATTCATGACACTGCGGCCCAATGCTCGCTAAACCTTTCTAAAACCAAGGAGGTTACGCCCAGCGAGTATAACGTAGCAACCCTTTCTTGTCAGATAGTGCTCAATGTACATGCCAATGGCTGCTAAGAGGGAATGAGAGACAGAAGATTTGGGCTTTCAGTTAACGCGAACGCTGCGAATTTTTTATTGTTCAGCAACGCACAGATAAAATCTCTCACCGGCACCACCTTGGAGGTCAAAATGTAGGACTGGTTTCACACTTTTACTGCGACTACGAGGGACAAACGGGTGCCGCTATAAGAAGCTTCGCCACTGCAAATTGGATGGTTGGCTATCTAGTCTTTGGTCCTCCTTCTAAATGTGCCATGTAAAATAGGTTTGCGCGCTTTGAAACCCTAAGAGCATTTTCACAGCACTCTCGCTCCCGCCAATGGTTTTATCTTCAACATCGAGGAGCGTGGTCGGCTGCTATACCACTGGCAGCCTTGTTTATCACTGTAATATTCCTCGTTCACTTCCCCATCCTTGTAATGTACTTTAGAGCTCATCGACATCATAAGTGCTACTTGGTGCAACGTTATGTTAACGCGCTTTTTGACATATAGCGCAAAACTCACACTGATTCTAAGGTTTTTCACGCCTTCTTTGCCGCTTCAAATACACATAGCACAGACGTCCAGGGTTTGGTTTCACGTATTCCAGTTTTTTTGCTGAAAATTGAAGCTCAAAAAGTTTTCTAGGGTTTTAAACTTCAAATTTACTAGAGCCCTACCTTACGTCAGAAACACGACCGCACCATAACCGAATATTCCTGCAGTAACGACACGTTTATGTACTCCTTCTTTCCCATGGCAATACGCGAGTGGAATAAACTCGACCCCGTGATAACAAGCACTGACGCGTTATCTAAGTTCGTCGAAATGCTAGATTATTCAGTGTAGAAATAACACTTATTTTTGCGCCAACTGAACAGCACACGTGTAGCATTTCCAGCTTACAAATCTGTTATTTCTTGTGTATTTCGTAGCTGCAGCCTTGTATTGGAACTATTCTTACCATTTTGATGGACTTGTTTCTTTGCTTTATTTCTTCTTCTTGTTACTACAGCTTGTAACATAGGCGTGTTTATGCGTAAAGTTGTGCAATTATTCCGTCTTTGTGTGCATATGTTCTTTTGTGTTCTTCCTCATGAATCAAGCCTGCAGATTCACATGTTTCTTGTACACACATTTGTATGGCCTCCTGCTATGCTCTCGGATGAGAGTGGCAGTATTGTAAATAAATAAATAAATAAATACTCAGTGTGCTGAGATTCGGGTCATATTTAAGAGCCACACGTAGTCGAAATTTCTAGAGCCCTACCTCACGGCATCTCTGATAATCATATGGTGGTTTTGGTGCGTTAAAAAACACAAATTACTACAGAACATAAAATAGGGCAGATGAACTTGCAGTTTTTAAAGGGACGGGAACTACACAGCTGAATAGTAAAAGGGCCCGTTATGTAATGACTTCGAATGTTTTGACGTGACGACAACATTGGCCTACTTTAGATACCTAGGCATGTTCATCTCGTACAATGCTGGCGAGCTTTTAAATATTACTTGCCACTCTAAAAGGGCAGTTAACTAGAGCACTGCATACAGAGAGATCAGAATATTTTATTTGCTCTTCCACTAAACGCTTTCACTTTTGAGATGCTGACGAGAGGCATGTCAACGTAACAAGACGAACAAAAATTACTGACACCGATGCGATATTCGGTGTCTCGTGGCGTAATAGGCGCAGAGAGGAACACTGCTCAGTAAATGGTGTAGCCCTATAGTGCAGCCATTATTTGTACTGAGCTTCATGAATCTCTTTTCTATTGTTTTTTATACTTTTTCTGCCATTCGAAGCTTCCGCTAAATTGCTGCTTTCCAGAGCCATGGCTGATTAGGCACTTTACGGAAATACTCACAGAAGTAAAACCATTTTTATTATGTTAGCTGCCTCTGCAGTCTCTCTATTTTATGGCTATAAAATTAGGCTTGTTTCAATTACAGTGAGAATGCCTGCGCTTGCCAAAGAGCGCCACTTACCAAATAATTTCTTTATGCTGTGAATCGAACGATTACTAAAAGGGCAAGAGCTTCCCGACAAACATCACCGAGCAGAAAACATTGGTTGCTACACGCCCGGGACCGTGCCTTTTGTCTCGGGTCAGTTTTTTTATAGAACCGCTAATCTCCGTGTGCTCCCCAGACAAGAGCAGCCCTAATGTTTTGCTAAACGCGTAGTAAATTTCTCGCGGCTATTTTGGCAAAACGTTAATGAGAGGGGCGAATCATTTGTCCGATTCGCGCGTACCTACGCACCCACACTTACACACACACACACACACACACACACACACACACACATATATATATATATATATATATATATATATATATATATATATATATATATATATATATGCAGGCATCGTGGTTGAGTGGCCGTAGCGTTGCATATAGTCCAGTGGATCCTCCGTGAGCGGTCACAACGTGGTTTATTTCGACGTTTCGGCCTAGAGTCTGGCCTTCATCAGGATTGATGAAGGCCAGACTCTAGGCCGAAACGTCGAAATAAACCACGTTGTGACCGCTCACGGAGGATCTACTGGTATGTATATATATATATATATATATATATATATATATATATATATATATATATATATATATATATATATATATATGCATATATATCAGCACAGTTTCACGTGGGAGAACCACATGTGGAAGAGGACGAGGAGGATCGGACTGAGCCGCTTCCTCACTTAGTTCATTGGTCAGTAATACGCAAGAATGCCGTGCGTGTGATAATACTGGTGGCAGTGCGGGGTACGTCGGCTCACGACTCACCCTATGCGCAGGAGCCCGTCCAGAATTAGGAACACAAGTTCTGTGTCCGAGAACACGCCAGTGCACAGAGCAAGCCGCCACGAAGGAGGCCTACCACCAGAGATACCGGAATAGATTATCGACGGAGCGACTCTGACTTCATCGCAAGGCGCCATGGAAACTACTACGTCATCTACGCCAATCTATTACACTGTGCAGAACCTGCTGATGCGTCTGCGGCACACTCCTCGATGACTAGCTCCCTATTTCGAGGAATGTTGCTCTAGGCTGAGTTCTAACGCTCCATTAGAAAGTGGACAAGGGAGGCTGTACGTCGCGAGGGCCCCGTCATACCTGTTTGTGACGTATTCGGTCGGTCGCTTGAGTTTCCCCCGCGACCGGTCTTCATCAGGGTTTGCGAACAAGTACTTGTTTGGACGAAGATCGGTCCACTGATCGAAATCGTTGGTAATGAAATTAAGACAACCGCTAAGTCGAATTTCTTTTCTCCCCAAGTACGATAACACTTGTTTAGTATATTAAAGCCACGCCGTTTAGAAAACGCTCATATATATATATATATATATATATATATCTGAGCGTTTTCTAAACGGCGTGGCTTTAAAATGAGGCCTTCCGGATTGAGTGGCCCTTATTCTAAGTAGACTTGCGTTCTAGTCTGACAGGTATCCATTCTAGCCGTTCACTTCAACATCATCGGTCGACTCCTTAAACTTTCATTTTTTCAAACTACGTTTAGTGATTATTCGGAAACACAGAAGGAAGTGGTCGACTGAAAGCTTTTGGAGGTGAAAAAAAAGTAACTCATTGCTTGTGCCAGAAAAAACAAGAAGCTGTAGAGGAAATGCAACACGTAAAAGCACGGGAGGTGTAGAAACAGTGAAAAAAGACAGCGGGAGACGTTGGTACAAATTCTAGAAATCGTGTTTAAAGGTGTTGGTACAAAATATGCGTGTCAGTAGAAGCAGAAGCCACATTATATACATTTTGAAGTCAAGCCTAACGACAGTGGTTGAATAAAAATGCAGGGCACAAAATGTGCAATTTTCTCCAGAATATTTTTCTGACAAGCAGGACTTTATATATGAAAAGGCTCCTCAACCTTCCCTTTTAAATAACAGTGGTAGAGCACGATGAGGAAAGTACGTCAGGACAAAAGTAAGCTCGCGATTACTACCAATGTTGCTGCTGTTTTAGAATGAAATATTCGCAAAATTGCACGTACTTACTTGGCATAATGAGTGTTGCCGTGGTTTCGCGACGTGTTAGGGTGTTTTTTTTCAGAATGGTTTTGTTATGTGTGCCCTCCGGTAGTGTAATTTGCCGTTATGCTAAAATTTTTCTTACTTATTCAGGCTACCCATACAACCCTCCCCTCTTATTCATCACTGAGTGCCAGAGAAAGTGAAGATGCGGGACGACGCCAAGCTAGCGCACATTTAATTAGTGAGCGCATTAAGAGTTGCGCCTTGGGATTGCACCATTTGGGACTGAAAGGTGCGATTTCCAGTTCGGATGAATGCTGCAATAAGAGAATGACAAAGATAGATGTTCATAAGCACATTGCGCTCGATATCCTGTTCTTGCGGTAAAGTTTTTTTTAATGCTAAATTTTACGTCATCAGGCTTTATACACTCTGCAAGAGACACTTTTTTACGCTTGACATAAGCGCTTGCCCATTTTCAGGCAACAATTTGGCAGCCATCAATAAACGCGTGATGACGCAGAAGAAGTAAACAACTGCCTTAGAAATATTTATTTTTAGTTTTACATACTGATAAATCGAGAGAGAGAGAAGAGCCATGCAAACAGAAGGCAGGAATGAAACGTCTTTTATAAACAGCGTAAAGAATGTATCGTAGTTTAAGTGCAACATTGACTTCGAACACACAAGAGCATTCGTGGTACATTAAAACATGTTTATTAGAGGATGGTGATTGTTCCGTGGAAACAGTTTGTCGCTTTTTCTTCTCATCAGCATGTCCAAAAAAGAAGAAAATAAACACTGCAATAAGAATATATTTGCATTCTCAAGAAACGTTATTAGAATGTGCAATGTCAGCAAAAACCGTAGGCTGAAGGGGCTAGAAAAAACAAATAGAAGAAAAGAAACAAAATAAGATATGTGTGCCTGGTTGGCTGCCTGACGCAGCTTTAAGGGAGGAAAAAAGGTGGAAACATTTGAAAGAAAGCACAGGAGGAAACAATCAAACGAACAAGTGCGCTAATGCATGCATTCGAATTGCCGTACAATAGTCAAAAACGTTCACTACAGGCCTGTTATCTTCAAATCGAGCAATAGCACGTTCACCGTGACTGAAAAATAGGAAGGGCGCTTCAGTGCCCCTTGCACAAATACAATGGCCGATAGTTCGAACAACCCAACGTGTGAGAAAGCTTTTCTAATTCTGATGCAAAGAGAGCGCAATGCATACGAAATGATCCATGTTCTTATCCGTCTCGCAGACCTCGCATGCAGCTTTGAGGGTCACTTCAGTTATTTCTATGCATGCCATTGTGAAGGCAACTCCCACCACAGCCGACTGAGGAGCGAAGTTTAAGCCTACGCAGCTCATCAGGAGGTCGTAGTTTTAACACTTAATTGGAGGGAGCTCCGTACTTATAGCGTAACCATCTAAAAACACCATGGCTATCTTTTTGTTTGACATCGCGAAGAAGGTTGACAATTTTCTACGTAACCTGTTTCTAAAATGCGCGTCAAGCGACTGACTGCACACTCCGTAACGCCGCTTTCCGGGTTGTGTACAGACCCCATTTTCTCTTTCCCTGAGAGTCGATGAACTATCCACTGCGCAATTGTGCATAGTTGTAATAACAGCCGCTCTCGAAGTACGGACGTGTGTTTTGTTGAATAGTAGTGTTGTTCAGTGTACAGGTATCATGATCTCCCGCCAGAAAGGGACACCATGGTCGAGCCCTGAGTGTAGCTCTGCCCATGGTTACTGTAGTGTACCTACGTGAAGGGTGTTTTTGCTTGTTCATGTTCTGAGACAGGTAAAACTAGGTCCTTAAGCCCAGGGATTTTCGGAGACACTTTTTGGCGCTTCAAGCACCACGCGACAAATACTGGCTTGACCGCCGACAGATACCGGTGCACATTGTGCACGGCGGAGATTGTAAACAGCCGACATTGTGCACAAATCATGGCACTAATTGTCGTACGGGATCTTACAGTGGCATTGTTCACCAGAAGTGCCAATGGTCCTCAAAGACTCAAATAGGTAAAACGCATTGTTTCAATTGAGGCGCCCGTCGCAATCAACTAATTCAATGCACGGGCATTGGTGTTTACAGTCGACGTAATGAATGAAGGCAAACCTAAAAGGCATTGATTTAATGCTTGGCAGTGGAAAAAGTGTTTTAAATGCTTCCCGAAGAAGACAAGTTGCACCTGTGGTTAGCAGTAGCTGCACATATCTTCGTACCACATATATCTGTTCGTACAGGGCAGCCACTGCCATTCATCTTCGGCCTTGCAATAAAGTGGCGAAATCGACAGGTTCTGTAGGCCCCGGTGACATTTAACTTACGTCTTTCGCTACATTGGTGACGCGTGAATGCGCCATTCGGCGAGCAGTCATTTCCATGCTTCCGTGAATAGGGGCACCAGTGTAACTTTCCACCCGCTCTACCATGAAGTATAGTTCTAGCACCTACATGTCATTCTCACTCTGAATGACATCGCCGCGCAAGCGCCGATTGATGTTGTCGTACTGCATGCTCTCCCGGTTGAGTGGCGTCATCTCACTGCAGCGTCGGGCCGCAGCCGTACTACAACCTTTGTGCCACATTGCTCACCTTCTATGGGGAAACCTTTCACCGAATTTCGACGAGTCGTGAGTTCTAGGCTTCCCCGCTGTCAACGCGAGCCCTGCCAACGGAACCAGGGTCGTTCCTTGACCTCTATGCACCTGTTATGCCTCCTTCAGTCTGACGTCCTGACACTGGCGTAATCATCCTTGTCTTAGATCATCCTTCTGCTGAGCCCTCGACCTATCACTTGTGGGGAAACATCTGGTGTGCCAGTCTCCCCTATGGCTGCCTTGCCACACGCCACCTAATATGACCATCTCGTCTAACCAACTGGTAATCTCCACTCTGCTTTGGAAACATCTTTGCCTCCGATGTCCGTTTAACGCGATAATTCATTACGCATTACAATCTGTGTATCTGGCGCGCCTCAACCACTATCGTCCTCGAAATCTACCCCAACAGTTCGTGCTCACGATCTGCTGCGGTGGAATTTCCGAGGTGCTGCTACAATTGCCGAAACACTGAGTTGTGTGTGCCAGGTTTGTTGGTGGTAGAAACGTGCGCATCTTCCGTACAGGCCTCGAAGGTGCACAATCACCATACTGCCCCGACGAGCATGGGCGCACTCCATGACCATCCGGCATGCCCTCTTTGTTCCATGGAATCCACGATCTTGAGTCTTCGATGGGTGCAAATCCCAGCAAAACTGAACCTTCACTGCAGGCATGCCTTTCAACAAGGCGTATGCGCCTTTTATATTTGCCCAACGTGCTGACCATCCACAGTCTCGACCCGTACACATCATCGCCACTTGCATAAGTTGTCACATGGTCCTTCGAACACGCTATTTACGTCTTCATACCCTCCTCTCTCTACTTCGGCACGCTGGCAGCAATAGCACGCTGAGGTAGACAGAGCGCTGTCACTGGCGCCTACACCATCACTACCGTCCTACTGCCTAAGGATGAGACCACGCCCACGTACTTTCAGAGACCGCACTGTTCACGACTGCTCCATGTTGGCATCTATGTCAGCACCATGTGCTAACCGGAAGCCCCATCGCAACAATTCCTCGTCGATGCTATACAATCATGGTTCTGCTGTGCCACATCGCACTGTTTTGTGCCTGTCGCCCACATCTGCCCTGGCGCACCCGTCCTCAACAGCATATGCGCGAACCTTAAGCTGTCGCAAGCACTTGCGAAACAGGATGGGTTCTTGAGCGATCCCACCAGGTCGTAAGACCTCCTTGTGTAATACCACAGCGCCCCAGTATTGTCCGTCAAATGAATAATAAAGACAGTGAATCTGCATATTCGCGACATGCTCTGTTCAAGGATTTCTTTATTTCACGTCACAAACACTTCTGTATATAAACCTGACAGCAGGTCTAAAGCTTAATCATAGTGCTAGCCATATGCGAATAACGAATTTTGAAGAAATTGATAAATGGCAAAAATAGAGACTGTGATGCATTTAGGATATATTTTGAGGAATTTAAAAAAAACATTCGCACTATAAAAACCTGGCAATTCGCATGCACCGTGGGAATGAACGATAGGTTTTGCATATAATAAATGTTTATTGTGTGGTGCTTTTAAAATGAGCATAAGCGAAAAGGCTGCTGCATGTAGTACTAAAAGAACATATGCAGAAACAATAAATGCATGTACGTATCTAAAAACCACAAAAATGGGACAAAGGTTGTTTATAGTGGCGTAATGAGGCCAACCCGAGCATGTCAACTACCAGCACAAGCAGTGGTAGTGAGAAGTGTTGCTCATGTCAATGATGTTGATTATGAGAGGCGTACTGCTTTGAAAGAAGTGTTACAAAGTGGGCCAATGCTACACGTAGTCGCTGTATAAACATAATGGACTTACCAGAAATATACACTACACTGGCGTCTATTTGTGTCTACAGTAACAAAATAGGCAACTTGTTCTGGAATTATGTAAACACAAGTTAAATACAAGCGTGCGTAATATCAAAATATGCATGCTGCATGGAGTGACGATGTGGATATCAGATGTTATATCCATAAGCGCATTTTCCAAGGATATAGCGATGCTTCCACATAGCTTTCTGTATCATAGGTATACACATGCGATGTAAGGCTGTTATATAGTGTACCCACCTTTCGAACCGCCATCTGTGTTAACCCGGCATGCTGTACTCTTCATAGGTTTACATATGTGGTATTTATTATGTTCGTTTAAAATAAGATATTGAGTACTGCAATGCTTTTCAAGCGAAAGAGTGGCTACTTGGCCTGATTGGGATTGCATTTTTGAGAGAAGTATACAAGTAGGAAAAATTGCACTGCAAAAAAAATTTTTTGCAGTGCGCTCTTTCCTATCTTTTTTCTTTCGGAAATGTTCCCTGCGCCCTAATAAAGTATATTTCTTTCCAAATCACAATTTAGTGTTTACTGACTTTAAGCCTAGATAGTGTCCAATTTTCAAAGCAGCTTCATTGCCTGCCCTGACTTTGTGGAAAAATACGTGATCACCACGTAGAATGCATGCGTTCGATCTCTGCTGAGATACTGATTTTTATTTTGGCAATTGTCAAGTTTATGCTCCCGATACAAGTTTCAGAGGGGCGCGGCATCACTTTTTGAGCATGGTCAAAAAACAATGCCGATGGGTAGTGAAGGCCCGTGAGAACACGTGAGCCAAACATTATAGTGCAGCACGTGAGCTAGAATTCACAATAAATTATCAAATTCAGGTAGAAATCGCTTCCTCTTTTTTCGACAAATTACAGAAGACTCTAAAAATCAATCATAGAAGACCATTCAGCAGCCATTGGCTGATTTGAACATGGCTGATTTGAACAGTCAATTCAGGAAATGCCGTGGCAGGCCGCGACTTGTCTACGCGTGCGCCTGCGATCACACTGAAAAATCCACGCATTCTAAAAAAAAACAAAAAAACAAGTGCTCATCGCCAGAAGGTGCCTGTGACGTGTTTTTTTGCCCCTGCCCTCCCTCTCTGCTCAGTTTTCAGTGCTTTCGTCAGCACGAGAGAAGCGAGCTCGTGATTTCAGCGTGCGACAATCATTTGTACTACCTTCACTCGTACTGGACAGATTATTGAAATTTTTTCCACCAAGATTTCGGGAGGCAGTAAGCTGTTTTAGTGTGTCCATGCCATGGTTACTTGAAATAGCTTTTCAGGTCACCTTTAAGACTGTGACATTTAGGTTACTAACGCCTCCCCTTGCCATTGCGGTATATTTCATGACGACGCAAGCCTAATTCTTATGTAAACTCACCGAGTCATTGTATCCTTGACCTAGAATGGCTTTACTATCGTTAACGATGGATACAGAAGCTCCCCCGTCCACCAAACCATTCACTTCAACCCACACGTGACTCGCCATGATAAAAAATACAGAGGCTTGAGTTTGAGATACTTGACACGAAAAAAATGAAAAGTCAATTAAAAAAAAGACTATATAGGAACCAGAAGGTTCTTGGCATCCATAGCGAGCGAACTGAAACAAAAAAATCACATATCTACGGAGTGAATAATAATGTATGAGGCGAAGCGTCCGTCTGTTCACGTGTGCGTCCACGCTTTTGTCTGTCCGTCTGTGCGTTCGTCTAGCCGTCCGTCCGTTCGTTCTTGCTTCAGTCCATGCGTGCATTTATCTGAGCGTCGTCGAACCGTGCATTCATTCATCCTTGCTTTCGTGCACCCGTCCTTCCATTCGTTCTTTTTTCCATGCGTCCGTGCGTTCATACGGGCGTCCGTCGTGGTTTTCGTGCTTCTGTCCTCCCGTTCTTTCTTCCTTCCGTCCGTCCATGCGTCCTTCTGTCCCGCCTTGCTTCCGTCCGTCGTGCGGCCATGCGTCCATCCGTGCGTCCGTACGGCCCTCTGTTGTCCGTCCGTACGCGCGTCCATTCATCCATCAGTCCGTGCGGTCATCCACCTGTCTGTCGGTGTGTCTGTCTGTTCGTACGTCTGCCTGTCAATCTGTTCATATGTGCGTCCGCTCGTCTTTACGTCTGGTCGTCTGTCTGTCTGTCCAATCGTCCGCAGCTGCTGATTGAGTCATCGAACTAGGTAGTCATGAACCACGACAAGCTAGGAGGGACAAACACGCGCCCTAAAAAGCTTCGCCACCTTTCCCTCCCAAAAAATAAATGGCACGTTTCTCAAACATTCCTTTCTACAACACATATTTTCCATGTGACGGCACTGTGGTAAATTGCCACATGAAGAAGGTAAATTTTCATATTTTTCAGGAGGAGAATAGAAAGAGGAAGGACAGGGAGTTTTTTTTTCAGATTTGTATATATGTTTTGTCCTCAGTCGAAATTTTTGCGCAGTCAACTAGCTCAGCTCATTATTCATCTACGAAACCTTTATTTTTATTCATGTCCTGCGTACGCGCAATAAATAAATTTTCTAAAAAAATGTAGCATCTAACCCAACTTTGGGTGAGGATGTTTTCTGGGACACTGAGATTTCTTTATCATCAGCTAATTAGGCTTGCATGTTGCATTTTTGTCAGGTTGTTAGTGAAAGCACGCAAAGGCATTTACTTCAATGTGTCACATCAAAGAGTGCGCATGCAACCAAAACCCGTTTATTACATCCTCTGCTGCATTGTTTTATCATCTTATGCTTTTTATTGCCATCATGCCACTCATTAAAATGTGTGTGCCTTCTTTGAACATTGCAACCCCAATTAGTGAAGAATCCCATATGTACTTCCTCATGGCACATACCGAGTAAAAACAGAAATGCATATATTATCTTCATACAACATCATTAATCTTAGTCTAAACTCTGCGAGCCGCTAATGTACCAAGAGCCAACAAAAAGGGACAAAGCCTGCCAGGGCATTGATTAATATGTTGGTGATCATCCTGCTTTAAGCCGGCAGGATGCAGCATGATCACCAACATATTAATCAATGCCTTCTCTGGTGAGATCATCGGTGCGTACCGGCTTAAAGCCGGTACGCACCGATGATCTCACCAGAGAAGGATTGGCCACCCTGGTGCAGTATCTGGCCACCCCCTCCCGTAGGCATTCTTCAATTAACTCACGGCCCTCAGTCCCCACCAGCTGCGGAGCAATTGACCACGGCGGCGGTCAGATCTGCAAAGCAGCAGAGGGTGCTAGGAATCTCTGGATACGGACAGGCCACCATTGGAACTTGAACTTAGCAACGTTTAACGTTAGAACGTTATCTAGTGAGGGAAGTCTAGCTGTACTATTCGAGGAGCTAGAAGGCATTAAATGGGATATAATAGGACTGAGTGAGGTTAGGAGGACAGATGAGGCCTATACTGTGCTACAGAATGGGCACGTCATTTGCTATCGGGGCTTGACAGACAGAAGAGAACTGGGAGTAGGGTTCTTAATTCACAGAAACATAGCTGGCAACATAGAGGATTACTATAGCATTAATGAAAGGGTGGTAGGCATCGTAATTAAACTGAATAAAAGATACAAAATGAAGGTAGTACAGGCTTACGCACCTACATCCAGCCATGATGACGCTTCAGTTGAAAGCTTCTATGAAGACGTGGAATCGGCAATGAGTAAGGTGAAAACACAGTATACTATAATAATGGGCGACTTTAATGCAAAGGTAGGGAAGAAGCAGGCTGGAGACCAGGCAGTAGGAGATTATGGCATCGGCACTAGAAACGCCAGAGGAGAGCTACTAGTAGAATTCGCAGAACGCAATAATCTGCGTATTTTGAATACCTTCTACCGAAAACGAGAAAACCGCAAGTGGACATGGAGGAGCCCTAATGGCGTAAATAAGAACGAAATAGACTTTATAATGACTGCACACCCAGGAGTCGTGCAGGATGTGGAAGTGGTTGGCAAGGTAAGATGCAATGACCATAGAATGGTACGGGCTCGAATCCACCTACACTTGAAGAAGGAACGACAGAAACTGATACGCAAGAAGCAAATCAATGAGCTAGCACTGAGAGGGAAAGTACAGGAATTCAGAGTGTCACTGCAGAACAGGTACTCTGCTCTTAGCGAGGAAACCAACCTTAGCATAGATACAATGAATGATAATCTGACGAGTATCATCACGGAGTGTGCAGTGGAAGTTGGAGGCAGGGTAGCTAGACAGGACACCGGCAAGCTTTCCCAGGAAACGAAGAACCTAATTAAGAAGCGTCAAATCATGAAAGTGTCAAGTACAACAGACAAAATAGAACTGGCAGAGCTTTCGAAGCTGATTAATAGACGTAAAGTATGCGATGTAAGAAGGTATAACATGGAGAGAATTGAGCACGCTCTGAAAAACGGAGGAAGCGTCAAAGCAGTGAAGAGGAAACTTGGGATAGGCAAAAGGCGGATGTATGCACTAAGGGACAAAGAAGGCAAATTAACTACCAATATGGATAGGATCGTTAAAATAGCGGAGGAGTTTTACAGAGATCTGTACAGTAGCCGAGACAAACACGACCTTAATACTATAAGAACTAGCAGTAACCCAGACGACACCCCACCGGTAATGATAGAAGAAGTCAGAAAAGCTTTGGAGAGCATGCACAGAGGCAAAGCTGCTGGTCAGGATCAAGTAACATCAGATCTGCTGAAAGATGGAGGACAGATTGTGTTAGAAAAACTAGCCACTCTATTTACGAGGTGTCTCCTGACGGGAAAAGTACCAGAGTCTTGGAAGAACGCTAACATCATCTTAATACATAAGAAAGGAGATGACAAGGACTTGAAGAATTACAGGCCGATCAGCTTGCTCTCTGTAGTATACAAGCTATTTACAAAGGTAATTGCTAGCAGAGTAAAGAAAACATTAGAATTCAATCAACCAAAGGAACAAGCAGGATTTAGAACAGGCTACTCAACAATTGACCACATTCATACTATCAATCAGGTAATAGAGAAATGCTCAGAGTATAACCAACCACTATACATAGCCTTCATAGATTACGAGAAGGCGTTTGACTCAGTAGAAATATCAGCCGTCATGCAGACACTGCGGAATCAGGGCGTAGATGAAATATATATAAACATTCTGGAAGAAATCTACAGGGGATCAACTGCTACCATAGTGCTTCATAAAAAAAGCAACAGAATACCAATAAAGAAGGGTGTAAGGCAGGGGGACACAATCTCCCCAATGCTATTCACTGCGTGCTTACAGGACGTTTTCAGAAGCCTAGAATGGGAACAGTTAGGGATAAGAGTTAATGGAGAGTACCTCAGTAACCTGCGCTTCGCCGATGACATTGCATTGCTGAGTAACTCAGGGGACGAATTGCAACTCATGATTACGGAGTTAGACAAGGAGAGCAGAAAGGTGGGTCTTAAAATTAATCTGCAGAAAACGAAAGTAATGTACCACAACCTTGGAAAGGAGCAGCGCTTTGCGATAGGTAATAGTGCACTTGAAGTTGTAAAAGACTATGTCTACTTAGGGCAGGTAATAACCGCAGAGCCTAACCACGAGCTTGAAGTAACTAGAAGAATAAGAATGGGGTGGAGCACATTCGGCAGGCGCTCTCAAATTGACAAGTAGATTGCCACTGTCCCTCAAGAGGAAGGTATATAACAGCTGTATCTTGCCGGTACTTAGCTACGGAGCAGAAACCTGGAGACTCACAAAGAGGGTTCAACTTAAATTAAGGACGTTGCAGCGAGCAATGGAAAGAAAAATGGTAGGTGTAACCTTAAGAGACAAGAAGAGAGCAGAGTGGATTAGGGGACAAACGGGAGTTAAGGATATCATAGCTGCAATAAAGAAGAGGAAATGGACATGGGCCGGGCATGTAGCACGTAGACAGGATAACCGCTGGTCATTAAGGGTCACCAACTGGATTCCCAGAGAAGGGAAGCGGGGTAGGGGCAGATGAGATTAAGAAGTTTGCGGGTATAAATTGGCAACAGCAAGCACAGGACCGGGTTAACTGGCGGAACATGGGAGAGGCCTTTGTCCTGCAGTGGACGTAGACAGGCTGATGATGATGATGATGATGATGATGATGATCATCCTGCTTGAAAGAAATATTCTGCGCGGTAATAGGGTGCTGAAAAAGTCTGTGGGCATAATATATTGTGAAAGCACAGTTCCTTCGAAGAACGAATCAGTCACCATACAAAATTGAAACAGTGCATATGGTTAGCAAAGTCTCATTAAAAAGGCAGCTATCGGAGCTTGCGTAGTATTGAGAAAACGCATTTTCTCCTGCAAAGAATTATTCATGGCTCGGCTGTTAGATAAAGGCAACATATAAGCTTCGATTACGCAATAGAAGATAAGCAGGAATAAAAGAACCTCAAAGAGGGATGCTGACAATGTCGAAAAACCATAATTTTAACAGCGTCTGATCACAACTAGTTCTTTTGCAGGGTACGACCATTCACTACAAACTTCAACGAAGCTGAGTGCCTTAGGCTTCAAATTTTCATAAATCGTTGCGGAGCACGTCTTATGGCGTTTGGAGATATCACTGAGCTCATGGGACCGAGCAAATATTCGGGAAAAGAACTTACAAGAAAATAATCAGGCGATACTGCATCTCTTGAAATGTCCTCATGATCGGTGTCTCGCGACTGTAAAAATGCTAAATTATAGTGGTACAGTGCGAACAAAAACTTTAGAAACTTGTATGCTGTTAAGTGTGATGCACCATTACATATGTTGCAACCATGCTCGCAAGTTGGTAATTTACTTATAATCATGCCACCTCAGAAAAAACTACGTAAATGTAGTCCGTTATAACCCAGAAAAAAATTTAGGCACTGCTTCAGCCCTAGTACCATACATAGAACACTTGCATGACTTTATTGTACATGGTGAGCTGTTTAGAGCCTTATGTACATCACAATGCAATATAGGTTATTGAAATGGTTTTGAATTTTAAGTTTCCCTCGAACGGTTTTTGCACATTTCGTTTTTGATTACACCACAATTGGAGCAAACCATTGGCAGCATAATTCAATAGTAAAACCCATTACATAATGGAGCTACGAGTACTAAATAGGTACCCTCCTTTACCACTCCACCTTTCCAGTCAACTGCCCTCAACTCTTCCTTTAAACGCTCAGGGCTAGGCTCCGCCTTCACGGGGCCGCCCTCACGACGTTACTTGAGAGAAAGCTTGCGGGGTGCCACGCCGTCTACTTCCGGTGAGTGGAAGCCAGAGCAGGAGCCACCAGTGGTCATGCGCTGAACCGCTGCTCAGGTGATAATTCATTTGGGCTGTAGTTTGTGCGCTGAACACGTGCATCTTGTGCTTTCTGTCACGGTGATTCCTATGACTGATCACTGTATACCCAGAGCCGAATGAGCGATTAAATGTGTTTCGACTAATTCAGCGGCACTCCATTTCGCGACCCTGTGCGTGGTTCGAGGACGACAGCAGTCAACCGCCACCACCTGACTCACCGGACTTCCTTGATGGTCGGAATAATCAGGCGTCACTCTAAATATTTTAGGTAGCCCCTTTTGTTCGATGTTTTGACTTGGCGCAGCCGTCACGCCGTGTCGTGCGTGTAACTTGCACGTTGTGCTGCATAACAACAAGCGTCCAGACAACTTCGTCATGGCATTGTCTTTTATTCCGTGGTGTATGCGAGGTGACCCCAAAGCGATTGCTTAGGCCAATTTTCGCAAATGATAGTGTGGCTGCGGGGTTGATGGAGCAATGCCAGGGGCCCTTGAACAAGTCTGCTGTCGTGACATACTGAAGATTGTTTGCGAAAGTACAGGACTGCTGCATAACTCGGCAAGAACACTTCCAAAGCATGTGCCTGAGCAATGCGGTGCTTTACGCTCTCTATTATGAGCTACAGGAGAAAGGTCTCACAGTTGAAGAAAAGCACAGGTAATACTGATCAAAACATTTTTGAAGTGGCAGGTGCAGCAACGACATCCTATGCCTTCCTAAAAAATACCGCTTTCTAGCGTACCGCTTAATCACATGAAGAATTTCGCAGAGGCTGAGGTGACGCAACAGAGCTGTATTATCTGCGTGCGTAGTCACCGCTATCCGAAAGCTGTTCTAGTCAGCTGATTTCGTGGGCTTTCTATATCCACCTCTGTAGGCACGAGAAAAATTTTTACATCTTAACTTTAAATAAAATGAAAGATACCGGTGCTTTCAACTACCCATCAAGGATTTACATGCATAGTTGATTTCCCTATTTACTTATTTGAGGTTGCTTGTTTTTTGCATGCTTCTCCTTTTTCCAGTTATTGTGTAGTGCAATCTTTTGCTCCTCAATTGTTTTGCTTCGTTCATAACTTTTCAAGAGATTAAAACTTAGGCTGTCATCTTAAGATGTACCACTTGTGATTATAATCACTGACTAATTATCATTAGTCAACAGTTTAAAAGTAGAGGCGCGATTACCAAGACCAAGATAAATATGCACGGAAAGGCAGGGAGGTTAGCCAGGCGCACATCCGGTTTGCAACCCTGCATTTGGGAAAGGATGAAGGAAAGAAAAGAGGTTGCAGAAAGATAAGACAGGTACACACAATCACGAGCGCACTAGGGAAAGCCCACACAGTCTACAAGCGGTCACTCAGGTTTTTCATCTTCAAGTAATAAAGAAGTGCTTTAGTCGCTTTCTGCGCAATTGAGGCAGACGCCCACAGTCACAGAATCTTCTGCACACAGAATGGTCTAGAGTACAGTTGGTTCAAAACCATGTGGAGCTGGCATCGCTGCGTGTCGTAGCAAGCGCAGCTGCACAGGATGTGTTCGATGGTCTCTTCAGTTCCGCAAGAGTCGCATGTAGTGGTGTCTGCCATACCGTTGTGAAAGAAGTACGTCTTTTTGAATGTAACAACCAACCAAAGGCGGCATAATAGTGTCGCATCTGGGCGGGAAAGTTGTGATCGTAGCTTTATCCTCAACGAAGGATTTGGTTCATAAAAGGTACACCTTCTGAAACTGGTAGACGACCACAAAGTGCGTGTAAGATCTCGAGCCAGCAAGAAAAGTTGTCTTCCTGCATCAGTCCTTGATAGAGGAATCGGAACCCCACGTGTTCCTTCATGGGCTGAGCGGGCTGCATAATCGGCTAATTGATTTCCAGTAATACCAATATGTGCAGGCCGCCTTTGATATATAATATATTAGCATGATGTTGGCATCATGCTATATGCTATAGCATATAAGCATGATGCTATAGCATGATGTTGGAAATGCTATTGCTATGCTGGCAATGCATGTTGCTATAGCATGATTTTGGCTCCTCGGGCTACAGCATGATGTTGGCAATGTCTTATAACATGTACCGATTGTTCATGAGTCTTCTTATGCGTGACAAGCTGCAAACTCCTATGTGCTGCCTTCGAATCACAGAATATGACCCATTCTCCTGGATGGTCTTGAACGAGATATTGTAAAGCGCCTTTTATAGCAGCAAGCTCTGAAGCCGTAGATGTTGTATGCGACTACTTAAACTTGACTGTTATAGCTGCAGCCGGATTACCACACAGAAGATTACACAAAGGAACTACACTATTGAAAATCCTCAGTTGGTGGATGCTGGAATCGTTGGTGGTTATGGTGGAAAGAATAGTGGATATAGTGGATAAAGTAGTGGATATTGTGGAAACTGTTGTAGGAATAATGACTGATAATGGTGAGAGTGAAAAAAATTTGGTAGCATACCCACGGAGTGAATGATCAAGAGGGGGGCGAAGCATTCGTCCGTAATTCGTTCTTGCTTCCTTCCGTCCATGAGTCCGTCTGTGAGACCGTGCATGCGTCCAACCGCCCATCCGTGCGTGCATCTGTTCATGTGTTCGTCCCTGCGTTCGTCCATGAATCTGCCCCTGCGTCCGTTCATGCGTTCATTCATGCATCTGTCTGTGTGTCCGTTCGTCCATCTAGTCAACACTCCAAGTACCACCATTTCGCATCTTTTCATAATATATTCAAATAGATGGATAGATGGATGGATGGATGAATGGATGAATATGGCTGTGCCCTTTAGATCGGATGGTGGCTAGCGCCACCAAGCCATAATACATAATGAACCAATAACTAGATTTATATTTTTTTCCTTTAAATAGTGTGGTTGAGGATTCGTAATTTGCAGTGAAGGGTTTAATTTCACTCGTGCCTTGACTTTAGCCCCCAATCTGATAACCTCCTTCTAGTTAATTCTACCTGTTTAAAGTCTGTTTTGCCCTCCCTGTCCCTAAACCCCAGTTCTTTGAAAAACTCTGCGCCATCATCCCGAACTACAGGGTGAAGCCCTTTACAAAACATTACCAAGTGTTCGGCAGTTTCCTCCTCCTCTCCACACGCACTGCGTACCGTGTCTACCCCTTCGTATTTGGCCCGATGTGTCTTTGTTCGCAATACTCCCGTCCTGGCCTCAAACAGTAGATAACTACCCCGAGTATTATCATAGATCCTTTCCTTGGCAATTTCCTGCCTAACAGTTTGATAGATCTCTAGTGCGGACTTCCTAATCATGCCAGTTCTCCACATATTGGTCTCAGCTTCCTTAGCTTTCTTCTTAATCAATATTTTTTTTGGTTTGGCCCCCTGCTGTTTTCTAAGTATTTACCCGTCAATTTTCTGGTTCTCTTCCTCCATTTTGTGTCGACATTCTTCATGTACAAGTAGCTGAATATCTCCCTAGCCCAATGCTCCTCCCCCATTTCTCTCAATCACTTCTCAAATTTTATCTTGCTGCTAGCTTCCCTGCCTTCAAATGATGTCCATCCCATGTCACCTTGTACTCCCTGATTTTGTGTATTTCCGTGAGCTCCTGAGGCAAGCCCACCTATTCCACGTTGCTTAATTTCCAATCTTTCTTGAACTTCTGATCTCATGCACAAGACCGCATTGCCGAACGTCAGACCAGAAACCAGGACCCTTTTCCATATTCTCTCACAACATCATACCTATTGTAATTCCACAGTGCCCTGTTTTTTATTACCGCTGCATTCCTGTTACCTTTAGTTGTCACGTATGTTTCGTGTTCCCTTAGGTACTAAGCCGCATTGCTTATCCATACGCCCAGATATTTGTATTTATCTGTTATCTCTAGCGTGACCTCCTGTATTCTAAGCTCGCTACCTTAACTGTCATTAAAAATCATGACTGCTGATTTTTCCTTACTGAATCTGAAATCTAACCTATCTCCCTCATTACCGCAGATGTCCACAAATCTCTGCAAATCTTCCTTGTTGTCGGCCATTAGCACTATATCATTTGTGTACATCAATGTTGGTAGTGCCTGTTCAATGAGATTTTCTTGTTTTACGAAATAGAGGTTGAAGCCCAGTCCACGTCCCTCTAATTTGGCCTCTAATCCTTGTAGGTGCATCATGAATCATCATATAGCATCATGAATCACCATCATGAATCACCATATAGAAGCACCGCCATCCAGCGGACATTCCAAGGACTAAACGAAAGGTGGCACACGCACACTTTCTTGCGGCTTGCGCTTCTGGTCTACTTCCCACCTTTAACCACCTCGAGTTCATGGTATATACTAGTTCACTGTATTTATGGCACTGCGGCCCAACACTGGCTAAACTTTTCTAAAACGAAGGAAGTTACGTCCAGCGAGTATTACGTAGCAACCCTTTCCTGTCATATAGTGCTCAATGTACATGCCCATGGCTGCTCATGGGAAATGAGAGACAGGATAATTCTGCTTTTAGTTATGGCTCGCGCTTCGCATCTACTTCCCACTAATACTAATCTACTAACTAACCACCTCGAGTTCATGATATATACTACTTCATTGTATTCATGGCACTGTGGTTCAATGCTCGCTAAACTTTTCTAAAGCTAAGGAAGTTACACTCAGCGAGTATGACGTAGCAACCGTTTCTTGTCAGATAGTGCTCAATGTACATGCCAATGGCTCCTAATGGGGAATGAGAGACAGGAGCATTCGGCTTTTAGTTAACACGCACACCGCGAACGTTTTATTTTTCAACAAATCACAGGAGAAATCTCCCACCGGCACCACCTTGCAGGTGAAATGTAACACTTGTTAAACACTACGACTATAACTACGAGGGATGAACGGGTGCCACTTTAAGGAGCTTCGCCCCTAAAAATTATGGTCGATGGTGGTGGTGGCGGCGAGCCAATGGTGGTGGCGGTGGAAAATTTGGGCTAATGTCGGCTACAGTGGAAAAAAAGGTGGCAGCTTGATAGTGGTGGTGGTGACGAGTCAATGGTGGTGGCGATGGAAAATGCCACCCGACGGTGGTGAGGCAAAACGTGTTTGGTAGAAGTCTTGGTGTGCAAGGTGGATGACGGTGGCGGGATTGAAGCTTGTTGGTTGATGGGGCATGATAAAAAAGCACATTAGAGTATGTGAAATAATTTATTGGTGCGTTTTATTTTTGAAAGTGCAGAAATATATTTATGGTCAAAAGAAACCAACGCTGCTCATTACACTTTCTAGCACGTTTTTTTTTTATTTCTGTAGTGCCAACAACGCTTCATTTTTTGTGGAATGTATAATACGCGGTCGTGAATATGTTTACATTTCACGGACCTACTTACACCAGTTTGAAATCCGCAATAGGTTTCTTTGTTGTGATGTTTTGAAGACTAGCGATGAACAGTCTCAATAATTGCTTTACATCAGTGAGCAGTTGTCAAGAAATAAATGATCTCCATTCAGTTCGCAATCACCCCTTTCAATGGTAGAGCAGAACACAGCGGTCGCTTGATATCACCACGCTAGAAACGCAACTCTGGCAATTCTTGCAGACTCTATTACTTGAGCCGAACTTTCAAGTTGACAAAGTGCGCGCGAATATGCATAAACTTTCAGTTTCAACATGCGACGAGACGAGTCCAAGTGAACTTTACTTTCACCTTTCTGTTCTACCACCATGATTTCCACTGAACGTTAGTCCTGCCAATCGAGCCTGTACAAGTGTTATCAGTGCCTTTGCGATTTAGAATACACAATTTCGACAACTGAAAATGACAATTACAGCACAGCTGTGGCATCATTCAACCTGAATGAATTCTTTTTCATTGTATACGGTGTCCGTGCAAGAAGCGACAAACATCGATGTGACGCGCTTGCATCACTTCTACCAAATGTACGCCTTCCCTCACCGACATCCACCGGTCGCAATCGACGGCACTTCGCTGGCTATTATGCGAGAACACAGACTCTTCAATTAGTATGCTTACTTAACCAATATGATAGTATAATGTTTCTGGTGCACTGCATTCGTTTTGGCCAATCCGTTAGGTAGTTGTTCCCAACGACAGAGCAACAGTGGTGCGCCGGCATGACTACGCTGTGTGTTGCGCAAAAAAACATCACAATCAATGTGTGGGCAAATCTATCAAATGAGCATAGAAGCGTCATAAAGCCTGAAGAGATATTGCCCTTTAGAAGAATCAAGAAACAAATATTAAACTTGGCAGTAACCACGAACAAACTCTATCTGCTCTTTAGTCAACTGAGTTGTTTTCTTTTTTCCAGCTGTAAATTGTAACAAAAACATACCGCTGTTGTCATTATCACACTGGCAATAGTCACAGGCAGCAGTTGTTCATGTTTATGAAATGAGCAAATTTTAGTAGCAGGTGCTGATCCAGTCCATCTCGAGTAAGCAACAAACAGAACTGAAGTTAAACAGTTAGATTGTGAGTTGACTACTTGGGAGTTGACTACTTCGCAGTAATTAGTGTGCACAGTTGGGAATTCAAAGGTGGCAGGATCTATTCCATGCCGTCACACGTTTTCTTACAGGTGCTTTTTATAATATTTTATAAAGTATTTTTATTATTTCTTCAGTGGCATCTCGGCACGATGGTTCTGACGCTGATTCACGCTCCATCATTGCCGGCTGGAGCTCGCCACCCACCATCCGCTCCACCATACATCGTGTGCCTCCATTATTTTCAGCACCATAATCCACCAAAATGATGGATGATGCAATCCACCACTCCTGTGGTGGACATTTTTTTGATTAGAGTAATTAGGATTGAATGGCCATTCCTTTTCAAGACTTACCCAAACAAAAAGAGGAACCATCTCAAACGAAGGTGGCTCTTGTAGGGCTGCCACCCGACACACGCACATGGGAAACTAAGATCAGATTGCTCCTCACCAATAAAAAAAATCATGGCTCCATTGCTGCCCGACTGCCAGGAAGGCAGTTGCTTCAATCAAATGTGGTTCTCTCACTCAATTCACTTCGTGGCTGTTTGTGTGCTGTCAGCCAGAGCACACGCACGTGAAAATGCAGTTGATGCCTGTTTCACGGTAAGCTTTTTTGCCGGGCTAAATATTTGTCGTTACCCGAAACGGTTGTCTAGTTGTTATTATACTGAACAGCTAACACAAAGGACGCTGGATTGAATCCTGGTCATGGCGGCTGCACTTTCGGTGAAGGCGAAAATAGTGGAGGCTCTGTATTTAGATTGAGGTGCATGTTGAAGGACACCATGCGACCGAAATGCAAGGCACTTTCTACTATACTGTCTCTTATTATTGCATCATGGTATTCGGATGTAGTACCCCTCGCCAACGTCATCAGTACGAATGCATGTCTCTGATTTGAAGTTGATGGTGTCCGCAAGCATGTGCGTCTCTGAGCAACGAGCTGATCCTTAGATGACTGGTCAAGGACGTATACGACACTCATCTTTTGTCCCATCGCTTGTGAAGCTCTCCTTGTATGATTAGAGTTCGCAAAAGTCCATAGCATGTTCAAACAGCTCTTCATTATATCTTGTATGGTGAAGAGACAAAGTCACTATCAGGCCAGCACACATTACAAGACAAAAGTGTTACCGAATTTATTTGAGCATAGGTCAACCTACCTTATGAAAAATATAAATACGAATTTGGTGGTTCATGTGACAATAAAAAATTTTTCTAGTACATCTAGTAACGGCCGCTAATATGAGAAGCATGCATGTTGTGACATGGTTACAATACCATATTTCCTTTCAGGCTCTGCTTTTAGTTAATATTTAATGCGCACTTGTTTAGGAGAATTTTTCTTCCTTTTAACTTATGCACGACCGTTGCCTGCCATCTAGTGTGCCACAGTTTGTTACAAGCGTGTCTCTTCTATTAGGAGCGAACACTCTTACTTGCTGTGAGCCTTTTTTTGAGTTCTTGTTACGAGTTGCAGTTGAAAGCTCGTCTGCAGTGGTGACGTTACAGAAAGTAGGAGTCGTTTTCAGATCTCTTTAAATCAAGTTTTATGAAGCTATCCGATAAGAAGCCAAGAAAGGTGTAGTGAATAGTAATTTTACTTTTTCATTGGTACTGGGTAGTATTTATGGCATAAGTGTGAAAAAAGGTAAGGCGAAAAGACACTTCTGTTTCCACCAGTAACCAATCCAACAACGCTCAAGTTACATGTCCAATCCTTTTGCTTATTACGCTACACTGCCAGGTATCAGATGTTCATGTGCGTACAACCCAGTGAGTGTTATTTATTGGAACATCCTTTTTTCCACCTAGCGACATACAGCACACAAACATTTAACAAGCCAGTGTGAGTATCGCGATATGATTTCAGAGTCGTGAAGAGCAGCATATATTGCTGTCGCTGGATTGCGCACATCAACTTCAAAGTTTATATAAACTGCCTTGCATGCCGTTTGTTCCCTCTTAAGACTTCATAATTGATAGTATTTAAGCATTGCTATATCAGACGAAGGTTAACAAATATATATTTTACATACACTGTTATCGATCTTGGCACTGTATCAACGATTACATCGAAACGAAAGAGCCATAGCACTTGATGTAATGGATGGTAGGCGGGACGAGATTTCACATGTGGTGATCCCTCTGTGGTAGTCATGAAAGTGTCTTGATCCCTCATAGAAGGGACTGTCCCAAAGCAGCCAGGAGAACAAGCAGTGTGAGTAGTAGATTTTCACATAGGTAACAATTCCAAGGTTAAATGTTGTATGGATGCAAAACTATATGGAGGAGACGGTGGAACATTTACCAGAGATAGATAATTATTAGTGCAGATTTTTTCTGTATTGTGCCCTCCCATAGCTCGCGAGCCTTTTTTTCCACTTTTTCATTTTTTCTTAAGCTTGAGTTTGCACAGAAATAGAATTACAATTCGCTTTCCTTTTTTCATGTGCCTAATTTATTTTCTATTTTTTATCTTGTCTCTAAAGCTTTCGCGTTTCTTTGTATTCATTTTTTATTTGTGTTTTATTGTCATTTAACAATATTCCTATGTTATTTCCTTTTTGTCTCTTCCTGTACTTCTTTGTTCGGCTTCTCTTCCCGTTACTCTATATTTCTTCGCTTTCTGTCTTGCTCTCAGTATCTCTAATCTGCTTTTCTTTCTTTCTATACTATGCTTCACTCTCTACGCTTCCCGTTCGCCTCCAACACACGAATTCCCTTTTCACCACCTTGACATACTATACTATGATATACTATACTATAATATTCTATACTATACTATACCATGCAAAGCCGTAATTCACTATGCAAGTATGTCTGGATGGCAGAATGGTTAAGACACTCGCCTTCAGATTTTGGGCATGCGGGTTTGAATCTTGCCTTGAAATAAATCCCACCTACTAACTTCCTTCGCGTCACCACGCACTACAAAATGCAAAAAAAGAACAGAAATGGACAGTGCATTTGGAAGCGAAAAAGATTTTAACGTTGTTGTTCGCTCACTTTTTTTCATAAACGGCGAACGTTTGAGCCTAAGCACATTGGCAGAAAAGAGCACCAGTACGCCTTAAGCAGTGTGAAAGAAAAAAAAAAGGTTTCATCTCTTTCGAAATGAATGCCCACACATTGCCTTGTCGCCTGGCTTGTCGACAGAGTGCAATTTCTGCTAGAAAAACAGAGCCACTGTTGTCTCGCACAAGGCTTCAGCGAGCACGTTCCCGCTTGAAATCTTCAAAGAAACTCTGAAGAGATGAGATCCGCAAATAATGTTTCCATTGTCGCTTTTCAAGACACATATGAAGATTTCTTAGTCACGGTGTAAGAGTATAGTGCTTATATTGTTTCATTTTTCATTTGCTCTAAGGTTTGGACACTTACGTATCATAGTAGAGTCACAGAAGTACACTAACACTAAAAGCGTGGGAAACTGTACTTGTTATGCAGTGGTAAGAAATTATATAGGTCTACGTAACATGAAGAAATGCAGCTGTTCTGGAACTTTAGGAAATGAATGCTGAAGGCAAGTACGTCAGTTTAGCGCTTCATTGGTTGGGTACACTGCAGTAAGTGGGTTGGAAAGGGAAATAATAATGAAGTATTACATGAAAGAAGAACTGAGGAAAAACTAGGTCAAGTATCATAAAGAGATGTAGCCGTATTGCGACAGAAATAAACAAAGGCTAAAGGCAAGTACGCTAGTTGAGCAGGTTATTGGTTGGGTACACTGCAGTAGGTGAGTGGGAAAGAGAAATCATAGATAAGTATTACATTCACGACAAACTGTAGAAAAACCAGCTCAAGTATCATTAGTGTGACAAGAATGTGTAGTCAATGCACAAAAGGATGCTCGTGGTTTGTGTATGTAAATATGCTAAGGCCATGGTCCAAAAATAGTTTTGTTTTTTTACGAAGATGAACAGTCAAAATTATAGAGCACAACGCTCTACATCTAAGGGTTAATCGTCGAAATGAGGTGTTGTCTATTCATTACTATTGAAGCTTCATGCTGCACTGCTGGCTATTCGGCTTGGTAACAGACAAAAATATATGCACGCCAGGCCAAACATGTTTTAGAGTGAAGTTTTGGGACGGGAAAGTAGAAGTCCTAAAATGGTTGTCCATCAGTGTTAACATAATAGGAACGAGAGCTACACAAACTTGGTAAGTTTACCTTTAAGAGTGAGCGGCAATGTAATATCAGTTGTGAAGGCCATTGAGCCTAGGATACTCTATCTGTATGCACTCGCTTCTATGTCACTGTATTTCGAATTTTAGATGAGATGTTATGTGGTGTAAGCTTTATGAAATATATTGTGTAATAACTATATCATGACCAAACTATTACCTTAATATGAAGTGATTGTGGCGAACTTGAAGATTTTTAACGTTAATAACATGAGTGCTGAGATACGTATGACTGTCATAATATGTTCCAGTTAAACATTGCAGCTTCAGTTAACAATTGCAGGCACAATTTGGTACAGTTTTTTTTTCAACAAGGTTGAGAAAAAGTAATTGGAATAATACAATTTATTTTTAGCTAGAAATGTGTCACAAGTACGCTATCACAAAACAGTCACTCCCTAATCTATGTCTAGAATCGTTTAGAAAACTTATGTGAAGTGACTGGCAACGTCTCATACAAAGTACGTCATTGTATTATCACACTAATAAGGTGTGAATGCCGTCCCATGAAATAATTTTGCTGTTTGTTGTGTTTACTGTACAACTGTTTTGGTAGCTGGCAGCCCATTGTAGATTTCGCGCAGAATGCTGCTGTATTCATGTGTCAGTGTGTCCCTTCCTATTTGTTGCACATATGAAAATTTGTGTTATATGCGCTTGTAATAAAAGAAAACGGTCATCACGAACCACCCTGTTTTCTCTTGTGAAATAAGTCACACTGCTTTCAGCCAAACTTTTCAGCAAGGTTAAATTGAAGTGGGGCATATATTTTGGCATAAATGGTGTGCTAGCGTTGCACCTAAGCCTAAGTATACTTACCACAAAAGAATGTGGCCTCTTATGCTATTCGTTTTCTCACTAGAGGTTGTGGCAAAATATTGCTATCTTGTGGGCCGGGCTGTGGTATGTGCCGGTGATGAAGAAGAGGAAGACGGGGCTGGCTGATGTGGCCTGAGGACTCCGTCTTTACTTCGGATTGCTCATTCTCATTCTCACTCTGAAAATAAACCCAGTCATCTTTTATTCAACCGTAACAGTTTTGTGGTAAAGGTGCTGGGTAATCAACCAAGCAACACAAATATTCCGGATCTACTACGGCACCGCCACCTTGCTGGACTGCCCCCGTTACCACTGGTAGCTGAGGTGTCTCACGGCGAAAAAGTAAACTGGAATCCCGCAGCTGCAGACCTTCGACCAGTCCTAGCAGCACCACAAGTGCTAGGTTCGCACGCTCCTGGTCCCTGGTTGCATCAAGATCAGGTAGTGCCTCGCACATTTGGTGAAAAATCTGACGAGGATGTGGATACCTGGGTCACACACTACGAACGGGTGAGGAAATAGTACCAGCGGGACTCGGCGACCCAGCTGAGCAACGTAGTATTCTTCTTGATAGACACAATGCTGATGTGATACGAAAACCAAGATGCCCTTACGTCATATGATCGCTTAGTTTGCCAAATAAGGGCGTGTTTTGGAGTCTCCTGAGCTAAATGAAGCAAACGGAATAAACGTTACTGCAGAGAGCTCACATCCCGGAAGAGACATCCATGACCCATATGGATGCAATCTTGAAGCGCTGTGAAGATCACCAAACCCTTATGTCACAGGAGGACAAAAATGGCCACCTGTTGAAGGACATTGCCGAGGACGTATATCAGTTCCTAGTCAGCAAAGAGAGTCTTGGCACAGTAACCGATGTCATAAGCCACTGTCGCACATTTGAGACCTTGAAGATGCGACATAGCAATCCCAAGTTCAGTCACCTACCGAATGTAACGACCGTGGCAAGTGTTGAAGAATACACGCCGCTTGATCTGGCATCCACAATACACGAGACCAAAACCACATCACAAGCTAAAGGAACTTCGCAGCTTCTTGGGCTTGTGTTCCTACTTTCGTCACTTTCTGCCGAAATTCATGGATGTTGTGCACCCATTGACGAGCCTGTTGTGAAAAGACCAGCCATACAAGTAGACACCTGAATTCGTTTCCGAAATAAGGGTGTGCTTCGGGCCCATTTTTTGAATTGAAGCTTCTACTGACATCCGAATGAATTCTCCGTAATTTCAATCCGTCTCCTCCTGTTAATGTGCACAGTGATGCAAGTGGAATTGGGATCGGAGATATGCTTGTTCAGCGCCACAATAATGCAGAGCCTGTCGTCGCTTATACAAGTTGATCTCTCTGAAAGGGATCACACGGTGACTGAGCAAGAATGTTTAGCAGCTGTATTCTCCATCCAGAAGTTTCGTTGTTACCTCTACGGCCGTCCATTCAGCATTGTGACACTTCATCATTCATTACGCTGGCTTGTTACCCTCCGAAACCTTTCTGGCCGCGTTGCGCGATGGGCTTTCCGCTTCCAAGAATTTCACTTCAGTATTTCATATGGAAGTGAAGACGTCATTCAGGCGCTCATTGCCTCTGTCCCCTCCTAATGACCACGACGGAGGACAGTGCAGGTGTCTTCAACATGTGTTTCGCTGCAGTCTCGCACACGTTTCCTCATGGCAAGATTTTCAGGCAGGAACAACTCAACGACTTATCTTCAGACCCTTTGTTCGCTGGCGCCCACAGCTTTAAAGGCAGTGGTCACTTCTGCCTTTGTGATGAACTGCTGTGGAGAGCTAATTGCACTGCAACTATCGCAAGTATATACTGGTTGTACCTGAAAGTCCTCGATATGACGTTTTCCAAACTACGCCCGATGATCCAACTTCAGGACACCTTTGATTCATTCGCACCTTACATCTAGCACAGCAGCGTTTTTACTGGACTCGAATGAGACATTTTACGAAGCAAAACGTCTCGACCTGTAAGCAGTTCCAGCCTCACAAACGACCGACCAGTGCCCCTTATGGCCTTCTTCTCCCCGAAAAGCCGCCCACTACGCCTTTCGAGCAGGTTGACATTAACCTATTGGGCCTGTTTCCGCGATCTTCGGCCAACAATCACTCGATAATAGTGTGCGTCAACCACATTATTAGATACGCTGAAACTGCTGCGATACCGTCTTCCACAGCTGGTGGCGTCACTGCCTTTTTGTTACGCTCTGTAGTTCTTCGCCATGGCCCAACTCGAGTAATCATCTGCGACCGTGCTCGCCAATTTATTGGGGACGCTGTGGAAGAATTGCTACGCCTGGGCACCTCGCTGTGCAGACATTCGACATCATACCATCATCAGACGAATGGTCTTGTAGAACGTACAAACCAACTCTTATTAACATGCTCGCTATGTACATCTCGTCCAATCACAGGAACTGGGATGAGATCTCACAGTTTAATACCTATTTGTACAATACAGCGAAGCATGAGGCCTAGCAATTCACGCCTTTCTACCTGCTCTACGCTTAATCACCAGGCTGCTACGTTGATACAATTCTCCCGCTTAAGCTTCATGCTGATGAGTACGTGGCTGAAACATTGTGCCGGGCTGAAAAAGCCTGCCAAATGGCTGGTCTGCACACACTGGCAGCACAAGATCTCTTCATGCAGCGGTACGATCAACACCATGATGTCATTTTATTCGACAAAGGTCAATTCGTATGGTTGAGGACCCCACAACGAAAACGTGGTTATGCGAGACGTCTTTACCGCAGTATAAAGGCCTCTTCTTTATTGTAGATCTCTTGAGGGAATTGACGTACGTCATGGCACGCTTGACGACACCTCGTCGTCGGTCAAATCGAACGCAGTTGGCGCATGTGGCTCGCCTCAAGAAGTTTCATCCTTCCAGTAGCTTGGACTCGCCAAACGGGCTTCGTCTGTGAACTGGGGATTGCTACAGTATAAGCCGGGCTGTGGTATGTGCCGGTGATAAAGATGACGAAGACGAAGTTGTCTGGTGTTGCCTAAGGACTCCATCTTTACTTCGGATTGCCGATTCTCATTATCACTCTGTAAAGAAACAGCCATCTTTTATTTAACTGTAACAATAAGAAAGCACTGCTGTATTATAAAGCATCATCAGGGCGAATGAGCACCATCAGTCTTCGTTGCTATTAACAAAAATTTCCTCGTCAAGCTAATGTCAATAAAGTGGCTTTGTAAATGCTGCTTATAAAGTCGAACTCCTTTATAAGAGACACACATACACGAAACAAAGTGGCATAAGAGAGCAGTGTGCGTACTTTGAAATAAGACTCATAAGTAAACTAACGCGGCTCTTCAATTGCTCTCAGCGCATGTCTCGTTTACAGGTGTTCAACAAGGCCCATGTCCGGAAGGGTCGCTTAAGGGCCCGCCCCACTCTCCTTGAAACTTCAATGTAGAGAGAGTTCTACTGAGAATGAATAAAGAAAAATACGGAATTTTCTAGGCCCCTAATAGGTAGGGCATCTCCCCCCCCCAAAAAAAAAACTCTGGCAACGGGCTTACAATCGATTGTACAACCCTTATGTACTACATAAACCAGCAGGTTGAACTGTAATGCATGGAAGTGTCTCAGCCGGCTTTTCAGAGGAATGGAACTGCCTCTTCACATTTGTATAGTTTTGAAACAAATAGGTAGCGAAAATAAGCATGAACTGGAAATTGGAGCTTGTGTTGTCCAGCAAAAATGCGTGAACTGCCATGAAGCACTCTGATATGAAATATTGCAGAAAAATAGGAAGCTCAACTTGTTACAAACGTCGAAAGTGCAAGCCCAACACTGGAAAATTACTTTATCAAATGGTGATTTTAGTAAGTTTAAACAGTTATTGCCTCTACATGCCCATAAATGTCAAATATGGCTGAAATGCTAGGATTATGAAATTACCAGAGATAAATTCTTTTGTTAGTAAACAAAAAACTAATGCTTGTATTACCAGTAAAAACTCTCTTTTAACGAGAGAAAGTACGTGTCGTCAACTTTAGCAACTGTCCTTTCGTACTCAGCAGTGAATTATTGTTTATTTGGACAGATGTTTCAGCAGCTGATCTTCCTTTCTCAGCAGAGAAACATTCCTAGATTCGGACAAGCATTCAGCCACCAAGCACCCTGAAACCCTCTGGGAGCTGTAGTACTGAAGCAATATCGGCTGAAGCTGCTACTGGTGATTTAAGTTATCAAGCACTACACTGTGTGTCAACTGTATCTTTATTGGTGATGGCATCTGCTGTCTGTGTATTGGCCGAATTTAGCACCTTCAGGGTTATGTGCACCTGCGTAGCACGAAGGGTTATGATACGCACAAATAAGCGAAACTTATGAATTGGTGTCATGCCCAGTGGTTCATCATCATGCTTCAATTCCTGCTAGTTTTTTTTTGTTGTAGAACTTAGGTGTGAATCCTGCACCTGAAAGCCACTGTACATATTACGCTTCATGAGTGAATTTTTCAACTTTTAGGTAAAGTTACCAAGGACCGGCATTCCTCTGTCTTCTGAGGTGCCACTATTCTCGTGGTTTCCCTTACTTAGTTGTTAGCGTAATTGTCGGAATATGAGGTGATCAGGATAAAGATATGTCATACCTGCCCTTTTTATCAATTGTCCATTTCGTACAGCAAACTTTGTCTTTGTGGCCTTGTGGTAATAAAATATATTTGTATAAATTAGGTTATGCTTGTTTAAACCTCAACTTGCTTAGGAATAATAATATGCTTTTGTTTTTTATAATAACTTCCCTGGTGTCAAGCTACGTTTCAAGGCACACAAAGCATTTCACCTGAGAGTTGAGAGCTGTCGAAATCGAGCTGCCCACTCCTTTATCAGCTTGTTTCACAGTGTGTGGCTACATACAAAATATATTGCTGAATTTTTCTCGGTGAAACGCAGCACTGCTTTACAATACTTATACACTCCAATCTAACTTTAGTCTTGTGCCAACGCACACAAACAGTGCAGGACTAACCTGGATAGCACAAGGTTCAAGGACGGTGCCATAGCCTGGCGCTTTTTAGGCATTTTGTGATGTGTGAAAAAGTAGCATTTTTTTCACACCAAACACGACGAGTAGCAATGGTTTCAGGTGTTTCCTTTAGGTCCTCGTTGACACAATTTATGCACAATATTTCAATGCCTGTGGCTTGCCTAGTTTTTGCGTGTTTACTAAAACACTCTTCCAGGAAATATTTTATAGATTATAAAACTTCATCTTAATTATAAGAAAACTACTTACGCACTTTCTGTTTCATTTCAAATCTTGGATAGAATAGGCACATAAACTGTGCGTGATATTCTAGTGATAGGGATATCTTTTGTTTCTTCCACGAACTAGTAAGTTCAGGTTGTTATACGAGAAGAAACATTTGATTGCACCGCTATGATTTGGTGATCTGAAACGCGAAGAAATGAAGTTTTGCAGTTACATAACTGGTTAATACTATAAAAGCTTTTACCGTGAAATGTTCCTCGGCTTCTTTACTTCTTTATTTTCCCGCATGATGTGCAACAACGTGAAGGAGCAAGCTCACAAACGGCCCCTTAGACAAAGATAACCATTTTAAATGAATTTCCCCAAACACAGTCGATGAATCGAACCTACCATCAATCGGAGTGCTTTCTCTCAAAACGCTGTCTCTATACGTACTAAAATCATATTGTCAGCGGTGAATAAATGAAAAAATAAAGTACAAAAGCATATGCACTACCGTTGAAGGACAAGCTTTACTACACTTGTGATAGTGGCAATGCGGCACGATTTTTTTAACGTGCTGTCCTATTGTTATTCGGCATGGTTACAACACGAGAAATTGGGTCATACTCTATAAACGATGTGGCACACTAGAAGCACAATTGCGGGGTCGTATTTGAGCTCATCGTATAGCGAATATGAATGCCGTACACTTAAAACGGGATATTTCAGCTGACACTCAGACATGTACACTTGAGCAGTCATTTCAAAAGTATAGTTTTGGACTTACATGCAGCCTGTCATTTTATAATCAGTTCCTGTGATTGTGAACCGGAAAAAGTCTTTGGGCGTCTATATAATCATTGCGAAGGTGACCCATTATATTCAAGTCATTAAGTCGGAATAATTATAACGTTATATGAAACTTTCTTAACGCCCACTTGTGAACTGCTCACTCTGTTGGTGTCACACGATCTGGACAGACTGTGATCTTATCTTTTCACCTTCAAGGAATGAATATGGCAGTATGTCTGCTTTGAAAGGATGTCTCTTCAGATCAATGTGGAATCGCTGCATAAACACAACTTTAAGTTTGTTGTCTTAGTGCCTAAAATGGCGACCGCATACACGCAAATCACACTGCCAATCTGATACGGGTAATTTGATTCACTGCAGCCACGCAGTGTGCCTGCTGCTTTCCCAAGGCAAACGATGTTGTATCTACACTTGTCGCCATACACTCGACTTGCAGCCCACAATGAAAGCTAATTTTCACTTTCTAGCATTTTCTCCGGAGAAGCCTCAAACTCATACAATGTACACTTACCCACCCTTGATTGGCGTTGCTTATGAATTCGCCCAATTTATGCTTGACTTCAACACTCCGCCACTCTATGTGAGCGGCAATCACACTAGTAGTGAACGTTGTTAGTCTTAAAATAACTTTATTAGCTGGAAAAATTTAAGTAAGCCTTGAAAAAAAAAAACGTGACAAGTGACTGGAAATTTCTAAGAGTGATTCGGTGAAAAATAAAAAAACCAAATACGCTTATCATAAGCACAACTGGCAAATATGCAGAGCCACGACTATGAACCCACACCTTCCTAAACATATTTATACTTATTTAAAAATGTTTTCTCCTGATTTCGCTTGTTTTATTATTATAACTGTCACAACAATTTTTCATCTATTTTAACTTGGCGGAAATATTAGTGGCCTGAATATTGAAACAGATATTCCAATTTCAAAAGTGCATCTACTAAACAAGTGGCAGATGAAGGACCAACGTCACGATTGGTGCGCTTGCAGAATAGGGTGAAAAATTTGCACAAATTCATAAAGCTACTCTGATTAATACGTAGGGTTTAACGTCCCAAAACCACCATATAATTATGAGAGGCCGTAGTGGAAGGCTCCGGAAATTTTGATTACCTGGGGTTCTTTAACGTGCACCAAAATCTGAGGAAACGGGCCTACAACATTTTCGCCTCCATCAGAAATGCAGCCGCCGCAGCCAGAATTCGATCTCGCGACCTGTGGGCCAGCAGCCGAGTACATTTGCCACTAGACCACCGCGGCGGGGCACAAAGCTAGTTTGTAGCTATGATTATTTTCAGTACAACAAACAAAATGCAATTTCTTGCTCAACTACATTGACATCAGCTTCATTAGGAACGTTTCGATGCAAGCCGCTGAAGAAATTGATACTCCTAGGCACTTCATTTTATTTCTTTTTCAGGGATATAAACGTGATTTTAGGGCTCATATCTCTTTGAATAATGATAAAAGCACGTGCATAGTGGTAATATCTCAAGCCTCGTGCGATACATAGAAACGCAATCGTAACTTTGAAATAGCTCTAAGAACAGATCGCAGTTCCCGCGGTCGTTTTCTCTCGGCGTGAATGGCTCGCTGTTTTATACTTGTTGTTCTGGTACAAATAAATATCAGCCAGTGTGCTATGTTGTAAAGCGCACATAGATCATTAATACATACATAAAACCTGTTTGAGAGAAGGCGGCTGCCACCTTAAGCTTGGAAAATCCGCTTTCGGCATTAGCGCGCAGCTTTCTTTTTGAAAATTCTTTCTATTTCATACAGTATAGCCCTTGTGCAAAAAAAAATTCATTCCATCCCCGCAAATCGGCTACTATTCATAACGCTCAATAAATCAGATAGGATTGGAACGGAGAATTAAACTTTTTCGAACGCTATGTTTTGGCGTTTCATTTAGAAATAAAAAATAGTCGCATCTGTTTGATTGCTGGGCCCCGCGTATGGCGTGTTGTTTCGTTTAGAGAACGTTTTATTTCGAAGCTTTATTCGTTACAATCCCAATCGTACTCAAAACTGGCAACAGAGCGACACAAAAGCCTCTAGGTCACAGCTGCTGCTTGCAAACGTACCCTTTTTTTTCCCGTATTAAGTATAGTATACACTCGCCTATTGACCATGTGATCATATGCGCATGCCCGGTGCTCCGATGAAAAAATGAGGCGAAATAAAAGTAACCTCTGCTTTGGTCTGATTCAAACGATTAAATGCAGCTAGAATTAGTTTCTTTTGAACCTAGTGAGTAATTGTGTTAATGGTGTCAACAGTGACTGTATGATCAGTTATTGTCAATTACAGATTTCTCATTGTAGGACGTTTTGATTCGATGCTGTTTAAAGCAAGATTGAAATTTTTCATAGAATCAGTTCATAAGTAAATACAGAATACGTAATTCATTATTGAAGCATTTCATTGTTTATATATAATCAACGTAAACCTTCCCGATTTTCGGTCACATGGCCAATCAGTTGATTCACGTCAGTGTATTCCACAGATGAGACTGTTTGCGTTCAACACTTCATGCCGCAGCATGCGCTGCCTTGTAGTGAAGTGCACAGGAAGAATTGCTGCTACGTTGAATTCTTCGCGGGAGTTTACTTCCTGTAGCAAAGTTTGTTACAGACAGATAGATAGATAGATAGATAGATAGATAGATAGATAGATAGATAGATAGATAGATAGATAGATAGATAGATAGATAGATAGATAGAAACTCTTGCACCTCGACCGGTTCGCTGAGAAATGCTACGTTAGAAACTATGAACCGTGTAAACACTTCTGTGACCAAGCCTATGCGCATTGTTAGTACGCTAACAATAATGTTAAGCTCCGATTTTCATGGTCTCTGAGCCTATCAAGACAGACCACACTACATAAAAGGTGAATTAGCAAGTTTTTAGTTAGTTTTGATTGTGAGTTTCTTTCTTTTTTCCACTGCGGCAAACTTTGAAAGCCCGTTCGCGGTCGCGTAATTGAGTGCTAGTTATTTCACACACACAGTCGACGTCACTCGTGCGTGCTACATGGAAATGACGACTTTAAATAGGTCAAGTGTATCGCAGTGATCATCTTTTGAAGGTGATAGCAGCACACATCGAACACGGCTTAAATTTGCCACACTTCAGTAGGGATGGCTGAAAGGCCTCAAGCCGTCGAAGAAACATCAGCAGCAATTCACCAGCACGTTTTTCAATCTGTTCGGTCTGTTTCATTGCCACCGCAAGTTGGCGTGGACCTACATATGTACCTAAAGTTACAGGGCTTATCTGAAGTAAATGTCAGCTTAGTATGAGCGGGAGTCTTTGGCAGCGGCTGCGAAAAGAGCGGAGTTCTCTGTGCGAAGACGACTTAGGAGACATAGACCTAGCGCCCCCGAGTGCCACGCAAAGGTTTTTTCTGCGTCCTTGTTCACCGCAAAGTTTGTAAGAGAGGTATGTAAACACAGAATTAAGTCTGCCGAGACGCATATTCTTGAAAAGCAAAGCGCACTAAGACAGCCTTCTTTTTACCACGTGGTGAAACTGCTGGTCTGGTGCGCATAGCGATTTTCAATAGGCAGGACATAGGGACTAAGCCTGATTGAGAAACGGCGAAATGGTAATGCACGTTAACAAATGAGCTGTATTGAGAATGTTCCACAAAAAGGCGAGAGAGTATCACACACTACCAATTGCATAGTATGGGGCAAGCAATTCTTTCTAATGAAACCTTCTTTCATATCGTGCAAACCGTTCCTCTTCAAGTATATGTTCTCACTTCTTCGTTTCTATAATACTGCCACAATAAAGATCAGCACGGTTATCGAGGCTAGGTTTCTAAAATTTTGGCTTCATTGGCACAGGACACTAGGGTGGACAGTTTGCTGCATTGGTTGATAGAGATTGTTGGCAATTCTTCTTGAATCCTGAAAGCAATCACCACAAAGTCTGGCGAAGATAAGCCAATTGCCGTTCTTTGGCGAAATCGTATTCTAAGCATTATTAATGTTACAAAATGATTCTCGGAACACAATATAGCACTTTTCAAAGTGTTTCCGAATGACTCATGCTCCACCTTACGAGAAGAGGTGATTTGTGCGGCTCCCTCTAACAAAGGATGTAAAAAGCGGGTGCAATACTACGCATTAAAAATACCTTCAGATGGTGTTACAGTCAGGCAAAACCTGCGAAACTACACCGAATGAGCGTGCTGTCCTTGAGTGCGCCAGGTGCGAGAAGGCAACGTGAGTGAAAAATCATACGGCTTGCATAATTAGTTCAGGGCCTAATATCTTTGATTTCTTTCGTGTGTGTTGCAAAGACCAGCAACTTAGGTCACTGTTTTAGGTAGAAGATTTTCAATACATTCACGCATTTTTTTCGTACGTCTTCATAGTACCGCTTTTGTGCGTTTTATTCATAATTTTGTGAGAGAACAACCATCCTTTAGTTCATGGTGCTTTAAGCATAACAGTGCTCTAAAATAAACAAATTGTATCTGTTGGGCTCGGGTAAAAAACTGTCCTCTAGTTTTACGAAAATGTGGCCAAAGATAACAGAAAAAGTCTTTTGAACCTGCTTAGGCGTAACACATGGTGTCAGTCGTGAAAAAAATCGCGCTTCTTGGGGCTCTTTGTGTGGCGTATTTTTTGACAGCTTTCATTCTGAACAGGGTGCCTAACCATGTGTGCAAGTTAATTTGCACTAAGGTAAAACAGAAACTCCTCCAAACAGGGGACAATATTTCCGCACTTTCATATCTTGTGCCATGCTGATTTTCCAGTGGTATTTTAAACATGCAAAAGAAAATTACAATATACGGGTGGTTGTAATTATTTTTATTTTTTTGCAGAAGACTGACTCTATGCACACCCAATTAAGAAAAAGTGAGAAAACTCTAACCAAAAATTATTAGAAAAAAACACCGTTTCGAAGCTGCTCCAGGTTTTCTCCTCAGGAGTGAGAAGGCCCGAGATGTCCAGTGCTTCTAAACTGTTGCTTGCCGTGCATGAGAGACACGCCGGGACTCGTCGTAAGTCCTAAGGGCACAGGAAATTCTTTCACCCCATGAAGTGGTTGATGCTCTTTGCTGTCTGCTGAATGTGCCAAGATTTGACGAGGAGATGCTGGGGAGTGTTTCTCCCCAACAACGCGGTGATTTCCAGAATCACCGCGTTGTCGGGTCGAAGCGGTCTAATCCAACCCGACCAAAAATAAAAAATAAAAAAAACAACAAGAGAGTGACTTCAATAGGAAGTCTGGTGGCCACAAGCAGCGGATTTCCTGGAAGGTGGATACCCTTGCAAGCTATGAACATCGTGCTGCCGAGTATAAAGACACTATTCAGCCAGTACCTATTCAGCCAGTTGGTGCCCGCCTTCCGCATTTGTTTGCCTCCCATAGCAGCAGCAGATCCTCAACTATTTCACTACCCTAAGAAATAGTTGAGGATCTGCTGCTCCTATGGGAGGCAAAGAAATGCGGCAGGCGGGCACCTACTGGCTAAATAGGTACAAGCGCATTAGTGTCTTGATATTCGGGAACACGAAGTTCTTAGCAAACCGACTGCCTATAGGCTGGTTAACCTCCGTGCCGTTCGTTTCCTCCTATTTTCCTTCCTTTTCCTTCAACTATTTCACCAAGGCTGTGGTGAATTAACGTTTTTCAAGGCATCTTTGCAGAACTTGATGGCGCTACTTTTCAAGATGAGTACCAAGAAGTAACCGAGCACCAAACCGGTGTCGTCATCTAGCCATCGAGAAAAACTGGTGGGTTTCTGGTCGTCACATTTAACCAAACCCCGTATCTCTTGCATTGCAAGCTGACGCTCTATCCATGCAGCCGCCACTGCGATTCTCATGGAGTCGTCACGACGGAAATCATACGAAGTATTTTTTGGGTTCAGTTTGTGTACAGATCCGTGGAGCAATGTCTTGCATTTATTTCTCTTGATTACAATATTTGCGGTCACGCTGCCTCTGTAAAAGATACTGTTTTCTTAAATAGCGTGTGACCGTTCATGCACTCACTCGTTTGCACTCGCATTAAATAAAAGAAAGGAAGAGTTGATAAGGTGTTATTCAAAGTGCATTGACATCGCAAGGTACAGTAGCCTCTGACATTTTGCTTTCATCAAATTGAGAACGTCACAGCCATCATCGAACCGACGACATTCGGGTCTGCAGCAGAGAGCTGTGACCGTTATACTACGGTGGCTGACCACACAGAAAGGAAGCCGGGCGTTCTATAAAAAAAGAAAGGAAATGTTGAAGTGCTTAAGGCTGACGAAAGAACCCATGTTTATGCCCACTTGTCATCGCCATCTGACGTACCTTTTAGCGTGGGTGCAAGAACGTAAGGATATAGCGCTTGAAGCGTGTGACAGACACCTTTAATTGCTCTCGTACTTGACGGTTTTTCAATTTTTCGCAGGCATCAATTCGTAAAAAAACATGCGCATTTTGATGCAGCAAATTTATATATACTCGAAAAAATCATACCGGTTCCCTTCAAAGTACACAACTGATTGAAGCCCATACTCTCAAAATACGAAGGTATCACCACTTTCTGTGTTCATTTCTCTCAGGAGGATCTTCGTTTTTTCGTGTAAGGGCCTAGTTAGTTTTTTTTTAGTTGATGGCAGAACGTTGGTCTATGGGCTCTTACAAAAAAGACAGGCAGTGATTTAGGTAAAGCGGAAGATAGAAAAGTTTTCAATGAATTACATTTTCCACCTTGTTTTGACACATTAAGCGACAAAGTACTTTGAGAAATAAAATGCATGTGTAGGCTAATCATTGATACATGTTCGTACAGAAATGCAAAAACTCTCAGGATAGTCAAGACTGAAGCAGATCAATAATAAATAGGAAAGCTACGTAGGAAGGATATAATGAAACTAAGCCAACCAAATAGCCGCAAAGGAAGAAATGTTTGCACGCTTTTTTTTGCTTGCAGGCGTTGCTGCACATGCAAAAAACGGGCGAAAAATAAGCAAAACTTGCCTATTTCAATGCCATGATATCAGTTGGCTTACAGCGGGGGTTAAAGTACGCTCCGTTAAATGCTCGCGCTCACTGTTTTCTCCTTGTTCTTTTCTGACAGTCTCACTTCGAAATGTCACACTGTACACAACTTCTTTTTCAAAGACATCTGTCTGAAAGTTATGTTTTCTGATTTACGAGTACATCAAAGGGAGGACAACACAGCTGAGTGTTTTCGCCAGGGATATGCCAAGATATGACTCTCCTTTTCTTATTTTTCCTCTTAAACGACTCGGGACGCTGTCGTATTGCGCCATTTACTTGTACCGAGATCATACTCCAGGTAACAATTTTTTTTCTATATGGTTACCCACCACTCTAGCCGACGATAAGAGTCTTTGTTTACTTGTTTGGTGTATTTCTTTTTTTATTATTATTTAGAACAGCCTTCAGTAGCACTTTGTTTAAATTTATGAATTTTTCTAATCATTTATTACTTGCTCATGAAGTTTACAAAGCTTAACAAGACACCGAACAATACACTTCAGTGAGAACCAGCCAATAAAAAGGTCGAAGTGTGAAGGGAGAGAAAACCCGTATTATTTTAACTTCGTGGTGACAACTGGTCGTAATTTATCTGCACATTTACGTGCAGATATACCCGTTTGCAAAAAAGATTGCTTCTATGCATATGCATACCATTGAAAAACAGCTGAGACGGAATGATATATTCAGTGAACCTTATTTTGCCATTTCAAAATACTTCTCTAGTTTTGTTTAAGCTAATCGTAGGTCCCAAGTAAAGTGCAAAGAATGGATAGTATAGTTCAGCACTTGTAACAATGCAAAGCTAAAAGGTACCATAAAAAATAAAACACATGTGCCGGCTCTGAAATGGTACATGTTCACATGAGAAGGCAAAAGTGTACGCGCCTAGATATATACAACAGCTCGCAAGGTATACCTAACGCTGATGCTGATGATTATTAAATAAAACGAGTGCCTGCATAGCGCACCCACACTCACAATGCATAATTTATTCTCTAAGCTCATCATAATCGTGAATAATAACGCCTGATACTTTTTGCTTCTTTTCTCTGTACTATGTGTTCTCGTCCAATTTGATTATCTTATCTTCACATCTAGTGTACTATGAATGTCTATGACGGTCTCGTGTACTGGATAAATACAAGTTGTCCCGCCCTCCAGTTCGTTGTAGTTAGAATGTGCGCTATGCTGATGAGAAACTGCATTCCAACCTTCCAACTGGCGTATTGCGTAGAAGCGTTGATCGATGAGTAGGTGGCAGATTGGTCTCGAGAGAGACGAGATAGTTTGCATAGTAAATATATTATAGAACACGTACGCTTGGCGGCGTGATGAGTATGGCACTTAACCACCCCGAATGAAGTACACCGGTTGGTTTTTGTCTGGCGCATTGCAATACCTCTTTGTCAGAATATATTAGTCTTCATCAAAATATAACTAAATTTGCATATGAACCAACAAAGCGTGGCCGATAACTTTTTTTCTTTGAACGACTCATTGCATCCATATACATTAGAGGGCTCCTTTTCTTTGCTAAACATGATATTAGTGAGAACTAACAGAAAACGGTGCCAAGGCAAGGTTAATGGATGCTAATAGTATATTATAGGCACTGTATTGTAAAGAAAGAAAAGCTGACAAAAAGATAGCTTGCCACCGGCAAAGACCAAACCAGCTAGCTATATTCGAAAAACCAATCCCGTATGCTCTACCAACTGAGCTACAGTTGCAGTCATTATATTTGTTCCCACTGCCCCATTTCCTTTTTTTTTGGCATATGTGTGCATCGGCGCATGCAGCAAATATTTTTTATGGTAAGTGTGCGCCACTCTTGTTTGCCTGTTTTGCGCCCCGTAGCACGTGATTTTATTACTATTCGTGAGCTGACCTAATATTCCCTTGCAAGGATTACTATCCGTATGCTTTGCCCTGCTACTACTTCAAGCGGGAGACGTTCAAAGCCCTGTACCTTCGCTAGGATTACTATCTGTTTGCTTTGCCTTGCTACTGCTCCAAGCTGGAGACGTTGAAATCGATCCCGGTTCCAAGATTGACGACGTCTTAGTCTTTCTTAGGGAGTTTCGTGAAGAAGTCGCGTCCGACCTAAACGAAGTGAAAGAACAAGTTGCTAATCTAAACACCCATATCACCACAATTGAACGCAAAGTTAGTAGTGTGCTAGAAATACAGGAACACTGAGACGCATTCAGGACATCCGTTCATGAGGTTTAGGCTAACATAAGGAAAACTAATGATGAGCTTGCTGATGTCGTAGACAATATCAGTAACAGAATGAGGCGTAAAAACTTCATAATTAAAGGCATACCTGAAAATGGTCAGAAAGTATAAGCCGAATCCGAAACCATCGTGAAAGAATTTTGTTTTAGCCACTTGAAGAGTAACGTTTGCGACAACGAACGCGCATATCGTATTGGTATAAGCAACATTCTGGATTTCATGGGCTTATCATCATTAAGTTCCTCAATTTTAAATCCAAAACAGAAGTGTTAAAGAACGACCCCAAACTGAAAACCCTCGACTTCCCTAAGGTATGGATAGAACATTTTTCACCGAAAGCACAGTTGGCTCAAAGAAAATTGCGTGAATATTCCAAGAGCAATCGTGAAGGAACAGAACCATTTTGCTTGCGTTATAACTACTTGCACTTGAAAAGCTTTATCTACTGGTGTGGTCTTGTAAATGACAACATTGTAAAAGTTTTTACACGAAACCATTCATTGTATACTTAACACAAACTTGCAGAAAAACCCAAGGTTGAATCTTCAGACGCAGTCTCCTTACTCTTGGCCGATTTCTGCAGCCTGTATCAGAAACAAGACAGTTTACAGGCTCTGATGCATACTTGCTCTGCTTATTTTATAATCGGTATTGATTGATATGTGGGGTTTAACGTCCCAAAACCACTCTATGATTATGAGAGACGCCGTAGTGGAGGGCTTCGAAAATTTAGACCACCTGGGGTTCTTTAACGTGCACCCAAATCTGTGCACACGGGCCTACAACATTTCCGCCTCTATCGGAAACGCAGCCGCCGCAGCCGGGAATCGAACCCGCGACCTGCGGGTCAGCAGCCGAGTACCTTAGCCACTAGACCACCACGGCGGGGCTTTTTTTGAAGCCTGGCTATTCACTGACATCACGGACAGTGAACTTGCTCTACATCCTTTTTTTATGATATTTCGCAAAGGCAGGAAAAACTCCCGAGGAGGCTGAGTTATCGTTGCTGTCAGAGAAGTTTATACTTCGTCGTTTTTGATAGTCGATACACCCGTTAACTAGCTGCGATTACCCCACGTATTGGACATGCGCAGTGTGTGATTTCTGCATGTTATCACCCGCCTTACAATCGGACAGACTTTACACACTCATTTATTGCTGTCAATGAACAAACTTTTTTCCAATACTTGAAATGCATTTTGATAGCATGGGGAGACTTTAGCTACCCTTATACCGAGTGGTCAAACTTTTTTCTGAAAGAAAACAGCAATAGATCTAAATGGGATAACTTTTTTTCATACTCTGCACTTTCATCACTTATCTCAAGTTGTACAAAAAACCAACACGAGGCCATCATATATTAGACCTAATCTTGACAAATCATCCAGAACTCAATGAAACTCGATTGCTTGATCCAATAAGTTTCCACAATGTCGTGCACTGCTCGTTTTCAGTGAAACACACAGTACAAAACAAAATAAAACAGTGTATTTTCAGTAACGCATGTGCTAGCACTTGAAAAATGTTTGCCATTCAAGCATTATTTGCCGCAGACTTTACAAATAAATTTCAAAATAGATCTGCAAATGACCAATAGTGTTTGTTTCGAGACAAACTTAAGGAAGTTGAAGCAATTTGTATATCGAAGATAACCATCACCTCCAGGCCGAACGATCCATGGTTTAACCACGATGTAAAAAATGCATAACAAGACAAAAAGAGCTTTCTTAAAGTTTTTCCATACAAATACTCAAGCAGTTTGGGAAAACTACAAGAACATATCACGTCTTACAGAAACAGCTTTTGCTAATGCCAAAAAACAAGTTCTTCGAATGTACCCTTCTAAATACGCTGAAAACTAACCAAAAAAAGTATTCAAAAGTTGTAGACCCCACAAATATTCATGCAGCTGCCTTACTTACCAAAAATAGCACAACTTTAAGCACTGTAGATAGCGCTAACAAATTTAAACAATGTTTTTCTGGCGTTTTTACTAAGAAACAAACACTTCTTGATGCTCCTATATCCCACTTACCACTCATTCAGTACCCTTTTTTGCCTCTCATAGTATCAGAAAATGGCATATATTGTGCCACAGACAGGCTCCCTACAAAAACCAGCCCTGGTTTGGATGGTATAAGCGCCAAGCTTGTAGTATTTACGTTTATAACTCGTCTTTATTGCTATCCCTGACGTTTCAACAATCGCTGAACACAAGTTGCGTACCGGAATATTGGAAACCTGTTTTAGTAATTTCTGTTTTTAAGTCAGGTGACTCCACATATCCCACAAACTACAGATAAGTTTCTCTAGCAATAATCTGCTGCAAATTAGTGGAGCATGTCTTGAATGACCATATTATAACTTACCTCAAACAAAAGAACTTGCTTCGTGACAATCGTTACGAATTCTGTCAAAATCATTCATGTCAAACTCAACTGTACGAACTCGTAACAGATATTCATGCTTCAATACACAATGAATTTTAGATAGACGCCATCTTCATTGATTTTTCCAAAGCAAGTGACAGCGTGCCTCACAATCGCCTGAAACCTAAAATCCGAAATTAACAACGTGACTACAACTCGACAAGATGGATTGAGGAATTCCTTAATAGGAGACTTCAGGTGATCACTTTGCAACATTACTTTTCTAACTGTGCTGACGTCATCTCGAAAGTTCCCCAAGGCGCCGTCCTTGGCCTATTATTGTACTTGATATAGATAAATGACATAGCTGTTAATCTCACACCTCAACTGCGCCTTTTCGCAGACGATTGCGTTAATTTTAAAGCCATAGCCAGAAACAGTGATGTCATTCCACTACAGCCAGACCTAAATAGGCTAACAGAATGGTGTAACATATGGCAAATGGCAATCAATATTTCAAGTTCTAAATACAGGCAATTTGTTTCAACTGTTCGCCCGAACGCTACCCAATATAAAATTTGTGGTGCTAACATTAGTATAGTATGCTCAATTGAGTACATTGGTGTACTTTTTACGTCATACTCAAGCTGGAATGTGAACATTGAATATGTCACCTTCAAAGCGTGCAAAACTAATTAGGATACACTAAACGATGCTTGAAGTGAACAATTACCTATCTCAAAGCGCTGCTCTTTTCCGAGGTTGTTGTACATTACTTTTGTTTTCTGCAGATTCATTTTAAGACCTACCTTTCTGCTCTCCTTATCTAACTCCGTAATGATGAGTTGCAATTCGTCCCCTGAGTTACTCAGCAGTGCAATGTCATCGGCGAAGCGCAGGTTACTAAGGTACTCTCCATTAACTCTTATCCCTAACTGTTCCCATTTTAGGCTTCTCAAAACCTTCTCTAAGCACGCGGTAAATATCATTGGGGAGAGTGTGTCCCCCTGCCTTACACCCTTCTTGATTGGTATTCTGTTGATTTCTTTATGAAGCACTATAATAGAAGTTGATCCTTTGTATATTTCTTCCAGGATGTTCATATATACTTCATCGACACCCTGATTCCGCAGTGTCTGCATGACGGCGGATATTTCTACTGAATCAAACGCCTTCTTGTAATCTATGAAGGCTATGTATATTGGCTGGTTACATTCTGAGCGTTTCTAACACCTGATTGATAGTATGAATGGGGTAGATTGTTTAGTAGCCTGTCCAAAATCCTGCTTGTTCCTTAGGTTGATTGAATTCTAATGTTTTCTTTACTCTGTTAGCAATTACCTTTGTGAATAGCTTGTATACTACAGAGAGCAAGCTAATCGGCCTGTAAATCTTCAAGTCCTTGTCATCTATTTTCTTATGTATTAAGATAATGTTAGCGTTCTTCCAAGACTCTGGTACTCTTCCCGTCAGGAGAGACCTCGTAAACAGGGTGGCTAGTTTTTCTAACACAATCTGTCCTCCATATTTCAGCAGATCTGATGTTACCTGATCCTCACCAAGTTGTAAAAGACTATGTCTACTTAGGGCAGGTAATCAGCACGGAGCTGAACCACCAGATTGAAGTAACTAGAAGAATAAAAATGGGGTGGAGCACATTTGACAAGCATTCTCAAATTATGACAGGTATATTGCCACTATCCCTCAAGAGGAACACAGACAGACAGACAAAGAACTTTATTCAGGTCCAGAGGAACTGCGTTGTAACGGCCCCGTCTAGGGGGAAGGTATACCTCAAGAGGAAGGTATATAACAGCTGTATCCTGCCGGTACTTAGCTACGGAGCAGAAACCTGGAGACTTACAAAGAGGGTTCAGCTTAAACTGAGGACGACGCAACGAGCAATGGAAAGAAAAAATGGTAGGTGTAGCCTTAAAAGACAAGAAGAGAGCAGAGTGGATTAGGGAACAAACAGGTATTAAGGATATCATAGCTGCAATAAAGAAGAGGAAATGGACATGGGCAGGGCATGTAGCACGTAGACAGGATAACCGCTGGTCATTAAGGGTGCAATGTTTGCGCCTGCTCAAAGGACGGCACCCGAACGTGGTTCCTGAACAGAGGCATCGTGCTGTATTTTGGGTAAATGAACCCGTGTTTGTTGATCACCTACCTCGAGTGCCATCTCTGCGCCGTGCCAGAGAGTCGTTGAACCCGGCCGTAGCCTCTTTGTGCGCGATGACAGTGGAGAGCACCACGTCCCTTCTACGTTGATTTTTAGGGTAAGCCTTTCTCAAACCTATCTCCACAACCTATCTCCACAATCGAATACATAACGCATAGTTCTTCCTAACCTAAAGAATCGAATGAGAAACGCGTTTCACGGACGGATCGACGCGGTGCATGTGCGTAATTTATAACTGTAGCAGCCAAAATGCTAAAGATCACATGGTTGTTCAGTAACGTAGAATGTTGGGTGACGGTATTAGTTCATATTTACTTGTGAAGCAGCGCACTGAGATAATCCACCAAAAGAACGAAAAGCAGTGGTTGTCTCTCTTTTGTTTTTTTTTTGTGCCTTGTCTCCATGTGCTAGTTCACAAGTAAATATGGACCACGTGCATGCGATGGTGTGAAAAACTCAACCGAGTTATTAAACACGAAACTCTCCACTGAGAAAACTAGAGCTCAGGGCAGAAAAGGTCAAAGCGGAAGCAGCACTTTTTAAGCACTGATAGCGGTAGTCACAGTCGTCGGCCAGCGGTAATCTGCTTATCTGTGAAAAGCGTCCGCTTGAACACATACTTTATTGAACTTCTGAACTTAGCCCCAAAACGGTTGTCGAATGGCTAACGTACTCGGCTGCTGACCCGTAGATCACGGGATCTAATCCCGGCTACAGCGGCTACATTTCCGATGAAGGCGGAAATGCTGTAGGCCTTTGTGCTCAGATTTGGGTGCACGTTGAAGAATCCCAGGTGGTCGAAATTTCCGGAGCCCTCCACTACGGCGTCTCTCAAAATCATATGGTGCTTTTGGGACATTAAACTCCACATATCAATCAATCAAGTTTCCAGCTTTGTCTCACGTGTTGGTGTTGTATCTTGGACGGACTAAGGCACCCGTGGCCTGTGCTGATCGTACTATGACAGTCATCAACAACAGAGAAGTTTCTACCGTTCGGAGTTCGGCCTGCGACCGATTGTTGTAACATGTTTGGTATATAAAACATCATGTCTTGAAAAGCGAAGTTCGCAACTGGGTGGGCAATAAATCTTTATATTTTCACAAAGATGAAGTTATACCATAATGAAAGATTTTAAGAAAGCGAAATAACGGTGCTTCCGCATCTCATCTGCTGTGCTATTTTAGAGTGAGTAATGCAGTGGACCAGTAAAAGTATGGGCCTTCTAACAAAAACCAGAAATTTATTTTTCGCACTGCACCCCTTCTATACCTTATGTATATATATCACGACCTCGCAGGATATTATTTCATCACATCTTCAAGGCCCATAGGTTTTTCCAAGGTGGTGCTAAGAGCTAGTTCTTGAGATAAATTTGCTCATTCGTGCCTTCTTCTGGTCAGAGATGGCGAGTGCAAAGAGCGAGATCATCCCGCATGAAAGCCCAATCGGCATCGGTGATGTGGAGCCACATTCTTGATTGTGCCTAGGAACTATTACAATGTTTTACACTGCGATACGCGAGAGACATCATCTGGCTTCGGTGAGCAGCGTAGTTATTATAAAGAGTATTCTCACCACATGCTCTCGTGTTACACCTGAATCAAATAAGTATAAGTAATGTACATTCCAAATTTCAGAGGTTACAAAACTGCGTGCACTCGATAACGTCAATTAAGTAGATGACAAATAAAAAACTCTGATACAAAAGGCAAATAAATCGCCCAACAACAATTCTTCTTAAGCCAATTTTCTATTTCAGCACATTATTGACAAAAGGTACCTTCTTATTCCGGGCATGGTAAAGCAACAGAATATAGCCATCATGGCGAAATGTCGCCAGGTTAAACGATCTTGCACACTGTTCGCACACGGCTGCATTTTCGATGGAGGCGGAAATGTTGTAGGCCCGTGTACTCAGATTTGGGTGCACGTTAAAGAGCCCCAGGTGATCAAAATTTCCGGAGCCCTCCACTACGGCGTCTCTCATAATCATATGGTGGTTTTGGGGCGTTAAACACCATAAATCAATAAATCACTGTTCGCACACAGCCTTGTCTGTTTTTGCTTCCTGTATTGAAACCTAAAAAGAAACACGAATGTCTCATACAACAGTGCCTGAAGCAGATGAACTGAAGGCCGAAATTCTGGTGTTCCGTGAACTCAATTTGAACGATAATGAGAGCAGTAACTTCAAGCGTACGCTGGGACACAGTATACGTACACATATAAGAGAATAGCCACGTTATGGAGGGGGTTGTAATTTTTGTGCTTATACTTTTATTTCTTAAGCACCTCTTATTTACAAACAAAATTTTGCTCATGGGTGTTTCAAAGCTACTTCACCCGAGTAAGCTATATTACGACGTGTAGTTCAAGATAGAGAACAACAGTGCAACTGCCACTGCCACATCGCCTTGAACTTCAGTATTCCTCCATGATAGGAAACTGAACACGGCAAGAATAAATGTAGGAAATAACCACGGGCTAAAACGCATAAAGAAAGCATCATTTCAAACTTGTCAACTGAAAACGGTGAACATATAGTTATACACTTAACAAGTTGACTTTTCTGGTAATACTTTCCTAAACTGCAATTCGCGTCTCCTTTTCGGCATGTAAGCTGAGCCGATGAATCTTTAAAACTTATTAAATATGAACAGATTCAAGAAATAGCACTATGCTTCAAGCAACATCGACTGTAGCACGAAGAGTTCGAATGACTGTCACTAACTAGCCGGGTTATGAATTCTTTAGGCTTTTATAGCGACGATCGGCTTCTTTCAGTCTCTACCATTACTTTTGTGGCTTTGTGCAGCCATATTATTGATTATTGACCTTTTGTTTGAAGGGCTCTCACTAATGTGCGAAGAAGCATTCGTACAATTACGCACTTTGCAGTAATTGCTATTAAGAACATATGGCACTCCTACAGTAAAAACTTTCGTTTTTTTTCAAATACTTCTTTAAGAAACCTGACCGTGGCTTTTTAAGTTTTTGACCACTAGCCAATATATGACCTTGTGTAATACAAAACATCTGATATAAATAACGTGCGCAAACTTTCTGTCGTATATCAGTTATTTTCTCGTTCATCATACAAATACACACGGCCACGTATATTTCGTATTGACACGAGTAGGCCGTGGGCCAAGCTGTACGATTTTGAGTATCTCTGCAAGCACATTTACATTGGAGACGGTGGCTGCGCGCAGCCACAATGACGAGGCAAACAGTGCTAGCTAGCCATGACCAAAATCACTACAACCAGATATCATGCAATTTGCCGCATGACTGCAGTCATGCAGTCTTTACAACCATAGCAAGTTCATCAAATCCACACACTGATGGCCAGTTCATCACCGCATATACCTTATCCACTGTATATGTTGCAGCCTGGAAATTTTTAGTATAGAATAAAGCGAGCAGTTTATTTATTTTTATTCACTTATTTACAACATACTGCAGGCCGACATGGGCCCAGGCAGGAGGGGTAAATTGCAAAACAAAAACACAGCATTTCAAAAGGCGAAAAACAAACAAATTAAACGCTTACATTTCAATTTCAATGTTAGGTTATGAGAAATTGATCAGGTCAATTGACTCAACTGAATCAATCAATGATAATGGCAGTGAGTTCCATTCGTTAATAGTGCGAGGAAAAAAAGAAAATTTGAAGGTCTTAGTTTTTGTATGATATGGAGTTAAAGATTGAGGATGATGATGTCTGGTTAGTCTAGTTGATAACGGCCGTAGTTATGGTCCAGGATGAAAAGAGAGTTTGTTATTCTTCAGAAGAAAAAGAAATTTGAGCCTGAGTATTTTACGTCTTAATTTCAATGTTTGTATTCCATGAGTTTGCATGAGCGCTGTTGGCGAATCGGTGGAACGGAATTTAGAAAAAATATATCTAACAGCTTTGCGCTGAACCATTTCAAGTGCGTTAGTATTGTGGTTGGTGTGAGGATCCCAGACGGTGCAAGAGTATTCTAACTTAGGCCTAATTATCGATGTATATGCATGAAGCTTGGTTTCGGGGGGCGCCTGTTTAAGTTTGTGTCGCAGAATACAAAGTTTGCGGAAAGAAGAAGCACAAATGTTAGCGATATGAGAATTCCAACTGAGGTTGTTAGTAATGGTCACCCCTAAATATTTGTATTCATTTAACTGAACTAGGGGATTAGATGGAAGACTGTAAGAAAACTGTCGTTTATGTATTTTCTTTGTTATATGCATGTATACTGTTTTTGTTTCGTTAAGCTTCATGTCCCATTGTTTACACCATGAATGAACGTTAAGGAGTTAGTATTCAAAAGTTCCTGATCTTCTCGACAAAAAACCTCATGATTTAATATGCAGGCATCTGCAAATAAGCGAATTTGAACTGGTTCTGGTATAACATTAACGATGTCATTAATAAAAATCAAGAACAGGAGCGGTCCCAGTACACTACCTTTTGGTACCCCCGAAGTAACTAGCAAACTACGCGAGTGGTGACCATCAATAGAAACGGATTTGGGTGCGATTGCTTAAGTAGGCGGAAATCCAATTATTGATGAAAGAGGGGATGCCAATGTATTTTAGTTTGCAAAGTAACTTTTCATGTGAAACAAGGTCGAATGCTTTCTGAAAATCCAAAAAAATTACGTCAGTTTGACCAGCTTTGTCAAGGACACTTGCAGAACTGTGCATTACAGTGGTTAGTTGTGTGACCGTAGAAAAATCCTTCCTGAATCCATGCTGTGATGAAGAAAGAATGTTGTTGTCTGTTAAAAATTTATTTATGTAATTTGCAACAATATGTTCAAGAATCGTGCAGCAGGAAAAAGTGAGCGATATCGGACGATAGTTTGTAATCAGTGCAATGTCCCCTTTCTTGTGTACGGGCACCACACGCGCCGTTCGCCAGTCAATCGGTAGATCTGAAGATGACAAAGATGCACGGAAAATGTATGCGAGGAACGGGGCGAGTGCTTCTGAATATCGACGAAGGAATGCATTTGGAAGGCCATCAGGACCAGATGATATTTTTGTCTTCAGGTTAAGTAGCATAGCTACGATACCTGGTAGCGATACAATATCTTCGTAGTCTGAGCAACATACGGGGTCAAGAATAACTTTTTCTGAAGAAACGGAAAAAACACTGTGAAAATACATATTGAAATGTTCTGCAATTGGCATCCTTGTCATCAAATAAAACACCATCAATTTGAATCTCGTTAACAGACCTTTTTTTCGATTTAAGAAATCCCAGAACTTTTTAGGGGTTTCCTTTAGAAAATTTGGCAAGATATAATGAAAATAATGCTATTTAGAACGTCTCAATGTTTTAGTAAGCGCAATTCGAGCAGTATCAACTACGTTTGTAGATGCTCTTCTTTTTTTAAAGCGCTTAAGCTTTCTTTTTAAGTGCAAGACGTCTCTCGTGATCCAGAGATTCAGGGATTCGTCTTTTTTTGTTTTCTTAGCTTTGTTAGGTATAAAATTATCGAGACAATAAGTGCAGATCTGTTAAAATTTAACCCCCAGTTTCTCAACATCCGAACCTTGAAAATTGTTAAACACTACCTCAAGATGATCCAAAACGCTCTCATGTATGGCACGAGAAAAGTCTTTAACAAAAGCAATTTTGGGGGGGCGCATTACAGAGTTTATCGATGTTATACAATAACAACACCATAGAATGATCAGAAATACCGGGATTCACAGACACTGCAAATTCTTCAATAGACCTAGAAACAAAAACAAGATCCAGGATTGAAGAGGATGCATCACAAACTCGCATAGGCTCTGTTACCACTTGTTGCACATCCAAGTTTAGCATAATATCAAGCAAAGCTCCAACATCCGTACATCGACCAGTATTTGAAAATGAATGGTGCCAGTCAACAGAAGGTAAGTTAAAGTCACCTGCAATAATTACCTCATTACTTGAAAAAGACCGTAGGTGGTCACATAGATCATGCAGAAATTGGGACGTTGCATCTGGAGGTCGATAAACTGCAGACAACAAGAAAGTACGCCCTGGGCAGAACACTTTTAAGGTAACGCTATCGTGGTTCTCTATCTGACGTACTAGTGACGCTCGAATTCCACATTTTATCAAAACAGCCACACCCCCGCCTCTAGTAGGGCGGTCTCGCCGAAATACTTGATATGAGGGCGGAAAAACATCGGTATCGTCTAAGTCATCCCGAAGCCAGTTCTCCGTGATAACAACAATATGGGGATTATAACATAACAAAATAGCTTCTAGTTCTACAGATTTGTTTACGATGCTACGTGCATTTATGTTAATAGGTTTTACTCGATTTGCAGTAGTGCGCACTGGTCAATCATTTTTAGAATTACGATGAAAGGACGGCATCTTTACTCTAGTCTGAAGATTTTCGTCCCAAATAAAGAGCTCCCTATTTACACGCAGTTTATTATGAATAAGAGTAACATTCTTTCCCTGTTGTCTGTCATCCTTAGCACTTGCCCATAACAACTTTCTTTTTTGCAGTGCCTCTCGAAAGTAATCATTCTGAATGGTTATTTTCGTCCCCTTAAGCTTGCGCGCGTTTTTCAACAATGTTTGCTTCTCGTTATAGTCCTGAAAATAAACTATAATAGATCTAGGATTGCCGTTTCTACCTAAGCGATGAATTCCACCAACAGATTGGCAAGATACCTCTAGCTTAACTGAAAAAAGATTGTTTAAAACTTTTTCTTTTAAGTCTGAGTGTTTCTCAGAAGGGTCTTCCGGAATTCCAAAAATAACTAAATTTGACCGTCTACTGTGGTCTTCTAGGTCAGTTAATTTCGATTTCAAGGCATTAATTGATTTCTTTGTGGAAACATTACAGACTTGAGTTCTTTGTGGAATTGAGTTCTTCGTGGAAACATTACAGACTTGCACAACTACGTGTAGTTTCATCTCCGTCTGCGGCACACTCCTCAATGACTAGCTCCCTGTTTCGAGGAATGTTGCGCTTGGCTGAGTTCCAACCCTCCATTAGAGAGCTGACAAGAGAGGGTGTGCTTCGCGAGCACCCCGTCATACCTGTTTGTGACGTATTTGGTCGATAGCTTGATTTCCACGTGCGAAAGCTTTCGCACGCTGTGGTGTGAGGCAGAATGTTTTGGCCCACGCGGCGTCAATAAAAATCACAGACATGCCATCGTTTGAAATGTGACAAGCCAACTCCTGTCAGCATTCTTTGAGAAGCTTTGTTCCCAAAACAAGTCGTCAACCCGTTCGCGTTAGGGTCTGCCAAAACCTTGCTGTTCTCCCACTTCTGTAACAAAGTGAAACTTCAACTTGAAGCACAAAGTGGGCTGTTTGGACCAATACAAATAAAACAAAGAAAGTTCGTGAATGAGAACCGGATTATACAGGACCTGTCAATCAGTAGTGGTGCATGCTTTTCGATTTTTTCAGCTGTTTATTGCACTCATTGTGCCATCAATACTTTTGGCTACCAATAAAGTATTTCGTTTTTTCAAGCGCAATCCAGAAAAGTTTCAAAATTTCTCTCGTATGTCTCGAGCTTCCTCTCAGACATTTGAGCATTTACCTCAAATTGGTGACAACGCAATGAGAATCGAAATAATGCATGACACGAAAGAACGAAAACAACGAATGGTTCTCATTTTCACTGATACACATGACGACCGAAACAGTAGTACATAATCAAATTTCACCGACACTCGGGCGCATTATCTGGATGGGTACAATTTGGTGTTTTGTTCATGGAACTTAAGAGCCAGCTGAACAACCTTGGAATAAAGATCGAGGAACTTTGAGGAACTTTATTTCGTGCAGCCCAACTGTGATCAGACACCACCCGAAGAGGGGTCTTCCGCAGTTGCTGGCTGTGCATGCCGACGCCGATAATGAAAGACAGTGGCGCTCCACACGTTCAGAGGTGTCCTGGACTGCCGAATACTAGACTACTCCGACTACTGCGGCCTAGTCAGCTTGCAGTAAGAGAGAGCGTGTCTCCTTCTTGACAGTTGATATTGAGATGCAACCTTGTAAGTCGTGCTATGTGGACGTTATCATATAAAGCACGAGTTGGGATGTGAAAATTTTCTTGCGAGTAGCAAAAATACTGACTTTTTACTTGGCGCTGTGTTCATATGTATCCCCGCCTATGGGTTTACTGAAGGTAAGAAACCAACTAGCACAGCAGTGTTTTCTTTTCGATCGCTAAAGCGCTCTGTGACCCAGCCTCCGGCTGCACCATGACCACCACTGTTTGCAAATACGCATGCGCAATTACTAACTCGGGCTTATTGATCTTGGGAACTTTTTTGATGGCCTGTAATGATATTGGAAACTGATGTAACCCTGAGCCATTGTGGGCCGGCAACCAATAAATAGAGAGTTGTGTGAAAGCCTGCTACAGCCTTTGAAATGGAAATAGCTTCATCCTCCCTGGGGACCGCCACTGAGGGAAAGGCTCGGACAAGAGTTCTGGTATGTGTAAATATTTTGCCCCACCGCGGTGGTCTATTGGCTAATGTACTCTGCTGCTGACCCGCAGGGCGCGGGTTCGAATCCCAGCTGCGGCGGCTGCATTTCCGATGGAGGTGGAAATATTGTAGGCCCGTGTGCTCAGATTTGGGTGCACGTTAAAGGACCCCAGGTGGTCTAAATTTCCGGAGCCCTCCACTACGGCGTCTCTCATAATCATACAGTGGTTTTGGGACGTTAAACCCCACATACCAACCATACCAATCATATCTAAATATTTTGGTACCCGAACGCTTATTCATCATTGAAGCTATCCCTAGCTGTTCTGCTACAGTAGCAGACCTTTTCTTGAAGGTAGCTTAGTTGAGCATGCAGTCGACATGAGCAACCACCAAGGTCGCAAGCTATCGGAGCGGCCATACTGCTCCGCTGCGACAAAAGCCACCTTTACCGGAGATCGGGCTACAAAATCAAGCAGAGATTTTACCGGTGTCTCTCACCAGCCAACATTCTACTATAGATTGACGCTGCGTGAGAGCGTTGTCACTTCGTACTTACTGATTATTGACAGTGATAACAAAATATGTTCTGCAGTGCCCGTATGATAGCATCTCGACGGCTGTAGGAGGCACTGGGCTGTCGTGCTGAAGGAAAAGCACGTGACCTGAGTAAGCACCTGTGCTTGTCATCCACGAGAGAGTCTTACCACTGCAGCAGTCAGAGAAAAAATTACCAAGGGAAAGAATGCAATAGGAAGGGGGAGGGGAGAAGAGTGCTTGCCACCATATCTATACTGCGCCGAAATAGCGAGAAAGTAAATTTTTTCGTGCGACTATAGGCGAGTGCCCTCTTCGGCCAGAAGTGCGTGACTTACCTATTGAGCGTAGTCGGCTGATAAGATAGCACGGTCATTGGCTGTGCCGAGAATTAGATACTCATCTCTCTCACCCTCTTTTCCGACTTTTTAGGGAGGTCAATTTTGAAAGCCTAATAAAAAATACTTTACTTATGTGTAGAGTTCAACGTCTCAAAGCCGCCACATTATTAATGTTAAAAACGCCGTAGTGAATGGCTCCGGATATTTTGACCACCTGGGTTTCTTTAACGTGCACCCAAATCGCAGCACACGGGCCTACAGCATTTACCTTTCTATCGGAAATGCTTATCAACAAACCGGTCGTTAAAGAAAAGTATTACCAGTGAAACTGTTCAAGGCTCCCAAAAATTGTGCAGCCTCTACTGAAAGGTCTGAATGAATTGTGTGAATTTTCTGGTAGATGCTGTACGCATAGGTAATTCCTTCTACTGACCACTGGTTCAATAAAATGAAAAAGACATGAGTCATCCAAAACGACGAGTATGTGCCACAGAAGTTTTCATGGGCAGTAATAAATGCAGGGTGCTTGAGCTTCACCTTCAAGCGCAGGTCCATATAGCAACATCGGGCCTCGTGCGCGTCGGCTTTTGAACATCTATCCTTCCTCGGTTATCGGTGCATGCCTCAACCACACCGTACGAAAACGAACGACTGTTCGCGTGAAATTGCCGCCGTTGCGAAGTATCATTGAATAACTACTACAAGCAAAGTAGTTAAGTGCCCACAACACTTTACTTATTTCTTTTGCGAATCAGCGAAGAAAGCACTACGCGTTGGCAGCGAACACGTGAATTTACGCAGCTGTGTACTTCGGTGATGGTTTGATTGATATGTGGGGTTTAACGTCCCAAAACCACCATATGATTATGAGAGACATTGTAGTGAAGGGCTCCGGGAATTTCGACCACCTGGGGTTCTTTACCGTGCACCAAAATCTCAGTACACGAGTCTACAACATTTCCACCTCCATTGGAAATGCAGCCGCCATAGCCGTGATTCAAACCCGCGACCTGCGGGTCAGCAGCTGAGCACCTTAGCCACTAGACCACCATGGTGGGGCCTTCGGTGCTGGTTAATCTGCTAATTATGACGTATATATATATATATATATATATATATATATATATATATATATATATATAAGCGAAAGAGATGTATAACTAAGGGCTCCTTATTCGTGTTTTGACACAATAATAATGAGATCTAACTGACAATAATACCCTAGAATGTATAGGGGAAGTTATTAGAACAAATGTTATGTAAAAAAGAAGGAAGAAAAGTGGGTGGAAAAACAACCAGCCGTGTGCAGGAATCAAACCTACGACCTTTGAATAACGCGTTCGATGCTCTAACAACTGAGCTATCACAGCGGTCTTCCCCGCACCACGTTCTTGGGTTTATATGTGAATTTTAAACGTGGGAGTTTTAGTCAGTGCCACCTGTAGACAGGCGGCGAGTGTGAAACACCATTTTATAAGCCAGTGTGGCGTCAAGAAGCAAGTGAACTTATTATGAGTGGGCAGCTGACCAATAGTCCTTCGTATACAACTAGGGACTATTGTATACGAGAGACTATTGGTTGTATACGAGGGACTATTCGTCAGCTGCCCGCTCGTAATAAGTTCACGTGCTACGTGCTGCCACACAGGCTTATGAAACGATGTTCTACACTCGCCGCTTGGCTACAGATGGTGCTGACTGACACTCGCACGTTTAAAATTCACATATAAACCCAAAAAAGTGGGTTGGGGGAAGGCCGCTGTGATAGCTCAGTAGTTAGAGCATCGAACGCGTTATTCGAAGGTCGTAGGCTCTATTCCTGCTCACGGCTGGGTATTTTTTCATCCGCTTTTCTTTCTTCTTATTCACATTACGTTTCATCTGATAACTTTCCCTGTACATACCTTGGCATTATTGTCTATCAGATCTTACTATATATATATATATGGGATATGGCACAACGGGAGCGTTGCCAACAAGGATAAATATATTTATTTCCCAACAGTTTCGGGAGGACCCCTCCCGAAACTGTTGAGAAATAAATATATTTATCCTTGTTGACAACGCTCCCGTTGGGCCATATCCCATACCTTCACGAAGACTAACTGGCCCATTGAATTATTACTCCCACTATATATTTATATATATAAGTATATATACATATATATATATATATATATTATAATTAGCAGTTTAACCATATACATAAGCGCTTTTTAAAGCTTGTGGCTTTAAAATGAGGTCTTTAGAATTGAGAAGCCCTTATCCTAAGCAGACTTGCGTTCCAGTGTGACAGGAGGTATAAACTCCAGCCCTTCACTTCATCATCATCGGTCGATTCTCTACACTTTCATTTTTTTAAATCAACGTTTCATGAATATTCTGAAACAAAGAAGAAAGTGGTCGACTAAATGCTTTTGGGGCTGGAAAAAAAGTAACTGATTGCTTGTGCCAGGAAAAACAAGAAGCGATAGAGGAAATTTAACACGTTAAGCATGGGAGGTTTAGAAACAGCGAAAAAAGACAGCAGAAGACGTTGGTTCAAATTCTAGAAATCATGTTTAATGGTGTTGGTAGGAAATATGCGGGTCAATAGAAGCAGAAGTCTCGTTACATACATTCTGAAGTCAAGCCTAAGGACAGTGATGGAATAAAAATGCAGGGCACAAAATGATCATATTTAAACGGAATATTCTTCTGACAAGCAGACCTTAATATATGAAAAGGCTCCGTAACCTTGACTTTTAAATAGCAGTGGTAGAGCACAATGACAAAAGTACGTCAGGACAAAAGTAAGTTCGCGATTATTACCAAGGTCTGCTGTTTAGGAATAAAAGATTCCCAAAATTGCGCGTACTCACTTGACATAATGAGCGTTGTCGTGGAGTCGCTACGCGTTAGGGTGATTTTTTTTTCAGAATGTTTTTGTTATGTGTGCTTTCCGGTAGTGTAATTTGCCATCATGCTATTATTTTTGTTACTTATTCAGGCTACTGATACAAACCCCCCCTCCTCTTATTCATCACCGAGTGCCAGGGAAAGTGAAGAAGTGGGACGACGCTAAGCTAGCGCAAATTTAATTAGCAAGCGCATTAGGAGTTGAGCCTTGGGATTGCACCATCTGGGACTGAAAGGTGCAATTTGCAGTTCCTATGAATGCTGCGATAAGAGAATGACAAATATAGATGTCCGTAAGTACATTATGCTCGATATCCTGTTTTTGCGGTAAAGTTTTTTAATGCTGCATTTTACGTCTTGAGGCTTTACACACTCCTGAAGTGACATTTTTGCACTTGTCATAAGCGCTTGCCCCATTTCAGACAACAATTTGGCAGCCTTCTATAGACGTGTGATGATGCAGAAGAAGTAAACAACTGCCTTAGAACGATTTACTTCTTATTTTGCATATTGATAAATCGAGAGGGAGAGGGAGAGCCATGCAAACAGCAGGCGGGAATTAAGCGTCTCTTATAAAGAGCGTAAAGAAGGTATCGTAGTTTAAGTGCAAGCTCGACTTCGAACACGCAAAAGCATTCGTGGTGCATTAGAACATGTTCATTGGAAGATGCCGATTGTTCCGTGGAAACAGTTTGTCGCTTTTTCTTCTCATCAGCATGTCCAAAAAAGAAGAAAATAAACACTGCAATAAGAATATATTTGCATTCTCAAGAAACGTTATTAGAATGTGCAATGTCAGCAAAAACCGTAGGCTGAAGGGGCTAGAAAAAACAAATAGAAGAAAAGAAACAAAATTAGATACGTGTGCCTGGCTGGCTGCCTTACGCAGCTCAAATGGAGAAAAATAGTAGAAACATTTGAAAGAAAGCACAGAAGGAAACAATCAAATGAACAAGTGCGCTAATGCATGCATTTGAATTGCCGTACTACAGTCCAAAACGTTTACTACGGGCTTTTTATCTTCAAATCGGTTAATAGCACGTTCACTGTGACTGAAAAATAGGTAGGGTGCTTTTGCGCCCCTTGCACATATACAGTGGCCGATTGTCCGAACAACCCAACGTGTCAGAAAGCTTTTCTCATTCTAATACAAAGGGAGCGCAATGCATACGAAATGATCCATGTTCTCATCGGTCTCGCAGACCTCGCATGCAGCTTTGTGGGTCACTTCAGTTATTTCTGTGCATGCCATTGTGAAGGCAACTACCACCAAAGCCGACTGAGGCGCGAAGTTTATGCCGATGCAGTTCATCAGTAGGTTGTAGTTTTAACACTAAGTATGAGGGAGCGCCGTATTTATAATACATACCGCACCCATCTAAAAACACTATGGCTGTCTTTTTGTTTGACATCGTGACGAAGCTTGACAATTTTCTACGTAAGCTGTTTCTGAAATGCGCGTCAAGCGACTGACTGCACACTCCATAACGCCGCTTTCCGGCCTGTGTACTGACCCCATTTTCTCTTTCCCTGAGAGTAAATGAACTATCCACTGCGCAATTGTGCGTAGTTGTAATAACAGCCGTTCTCGAACTACTGACGTGTGTTTTGTTGAGTAGCAGTGTTGTTTCTTGTGCTAGTATCATGACCTCCCGCCAAAAAAGGACACCATGATCGAGCCCTGAGTGTAGCTCTGCCCATGGTTACTGTAGTGTAACTACGTGAAGGGTGCTTTCGCTTGTTCAAGTTCTGAGGCAGGTAAGACTAGGTCCTTCAGCCCTGGGAGTTTCGGAGACACTTGTTGGCACTTTAAGCACCACGCGATAAATACCGTCTTGACCGCCGACAGATACCAGCGGACATTGTGCACGGCGAACATTGAAACAGCCGACATTGTGCACAAACCATGGCACTAATTGTCGTACGGGATCTTGCATTGGCATGGTTTACTTGAAGTGCAAAAGGTCCCCAAATACTCAAACAGGTAAAAGCCCATTGTTTCAATTGAGGCGGCCTTCACAGTCGACTAAATCAGTGTACGGGCATTGGTGTTTACAGTCGACGTGCTAAATGAAGACATACCTATAAGGCATTGATTTAATGCTTGGCAGTGAAATAAGTGTTTTTTTCACTGCCAAATTAGTGTTTTTCAAAAAGAAGACAAGCTGTACCTGTGGTTAGCAGTAGCTGCACATATCTTCGTAACACATATTTTCGACCGTATAGGGCAACCGCTGCCACTCCTTTTCGGCCTTGCAATAAAGTGGCGAAATCGACAGGTTCCGTATGCCACGTTTACATTTCACTTACGTCTTTTGCTACATTGGTGACGCGTGAATATGCCCTTCGGCAAACAGTCATTGCCATGCTTCCGTAAATAGGCGTACCAGTGCAACTTTCCATCCGCTCTACCATGAAGTATAGTTCGAGCACCTAGATGTCATTCTCACTCTGGATGACATCACCGCGCAAGTGCCAATTAATGTTGTCGTACTGCATGCTCTGCCGGTTGAGTGGCGTCATCTCACTGCAGCGTCGGTCCGCAGCCGTACTACGACCTATGTGCTACGCTGCTCACCTTCTATGGGGAAACCTTCCACCAAAATCTGACGAGTCATGAGTTCTAGGCTTCCCCGCTGTCAACGCGAGCCCTGTCAACTGAACCACGGTTGTCCCTTGACCTCTATGCACCTGTTATGCCTCCTTCAATCTCACTGTCCGGACACCGGCGTAATGTTCCCTCTGCTAGGCCATCCTCCTGCTTAGCCCTCGACCTATCACGTGTGGGGAAACATCTGGTGTGCCAGACTTCCCTATTGCTGCCTTGCCGCACGCCACTTAACCAGACTTCCCTATGGCTGCCTTGCCAAGCGCCACTCAATATGATCATCTCGTCTAACCACCTGGTAATCTCCACTCTGTTTTGGAAACATCGTCGCCTCCGATGTCCCCTTATACTCTGTGCGTCTGGCACGCCTTAACCACCATCGTCCTCCAAATCTACCTCAACAGTTCCTGCTCACGATCTGCTACGGTGGAGCTTCCGCGGTGCTGCTGCAATTACCGAAATACAGAGTCCTGTGGGCCAGGTTTGTCAGTGGCAGAAAAGCGCACATCTTCCGTACGAGCCTCGGAGACGCATATCCACCATGCTGCCTCGATGAGCATGGGCGCACTCTCTGACCATCCGGCATGCCCGCTTCATTCTATAGCATCCACGATCCTGAGCCATCGACGGGTGGAGATCCCTGCAAAACTATACCTTCATTGCAGGCATGCCTTTAAACAAGGCGTAAACGCCTTGTATATTTGCCCAACGTGTCGACCAACCACAATCTCGAGCCATACACATCATCGCCACTTGCATAAGACGTCACATGGTCTTTCGAACACGCTATTTACGCCTTGATACCCTCCTCTGTCTATGCCAGCACGCTGGCAGAAATAGCACGCTGAGGTAGACAGAGCGCTTCCACTGGCGTCTGTGCCATCACTACCGTCCTACTGCTTAATCTTGAGTCGACGCCCACGTACTTTCAGAAACCACACTGTTCACGACTGGTCCGCGCTGGCATTTATGTCAGGACCATGTGCTAACCGAAAGCCCCATCGCAACAATTCTTCGTCGACGCTATACAATCGCGGTTCTGCTGTGCCACATCGTACTGTTTCGTGCCTGTCACCCACATCTGCCCTGGCGCACCCGTCTTCAACAGCCAATGCGCGAACCTTAAGCTGCCGCAATCACTTGCGAAACAGAATGGGCTCTTGAGCGATCCCACCAGGTCGTAGGACCTCCTTGTGTAGTAACACAGCACTCTAGTACTTCCCGTCAGATGAATAATAAAGACAGTGAATCTGGACATTCCTGACGTGTTCTGTTCAGAGATTACTTTATTTCACGTCACAAACACTTGTGTACATAAACCTGATAGCAGGTCTAAAGCCTAATCATAGTACTAACCCCCATTTATGTCAACCCGGGATTTTGTATTCTTCATAGGTTCACATATGTAGTATTTATTATGTTCGTTTAAAATTAAATATTGAGTACTGCAATGCAATTCAAGCAAAACAGTGGCTACTTGGCTTGATTGGAATTGCATTTTCGAAAGAAGTATACATATAGGAGAGGGCACTGCAAAAAAAAATTTGCAGTGCGCTTTTTTCTATCTGTTTTTTTCGGAAATGTTCCCTGCGCACTAATAAAGTATATTTCTTTCAAAATCACCATTTAAGGTTTACTGAATTTAAGCCTAAATAGAGTCCAATTTTCAAAGCAGCTTCATTACCAGCCCTGGCTCTGTAGATAAAGGCGTGATCACCACGTAGAATGCATGGGTGCGATTTCTGCTGAGATACAGATTTATTTTGGCATTATTCAAGTTTATGCTGCTGATACAAGTTTCTCGTAGAGGGGCCCAGCAACACTTTCTGAGCATGGTCAGAACACAATGCCGATGAGTAGTAAAGGCCTTCAAAAACACGCGAGCCAAACTACATAGTACAGCACGTGACCTAGAATTCATAATAAATTATCGAATTCAGCAAGAAATAGCTTCCTCTTTTTTTGACAAATCACTGAAGACGCTAAAAAATCAATCGTCGAAGCCATTAAGCAGCCATTGGCTGATTTGAACATGACACGCTCGATCTTTCAGGAATTGCCATGGAAGGCCGCGACTTGTCCACGTGTGCGCCTGCGATAACACTGAAAAATCCACGTATTCTAAAAAAACAAGAAACAAGTGCGCAAAGCCAAAAGGTGCCCGTGACATATTTTTTTTTGCCCTTGCCCTCCCTCTGTGCTTAAAGTTTCAGTGCTTTCGTCGGCACGAGAGAAGCGAGCATGTGATTTCAGAGTGCGGCAACCATTTGCACTACCTCCACTCGTACTGGACCGATTCTTGAAATGTTTGCAACCAAGAATTCGTGAGGCAATAGGCTAATTTTATAACTATTTATTATTATTTATTTTACCCTCAGGGTACACAGTACATTTCAGAGGGAAAGGGCAGGCACAACAATGAAAAACAAGGAATACAAAGCAAATGGCATAAAAATATTGTCACTAATTGGGGTACAAAGATGATTACTCCTAACAACTCACCTCATAATTAAGCAAATGATAACACTAGTTTTATTTTTATTACATGGTCAAGGCAGAAAATAATGCAAATAAATTGTTCAACAAACATACAGGAGTAGTTAGGTAATCATTGTTTTAAGAACATTCTTAAACTCAATGGATTCATTGATGTTTGTTATTGATGCAGGCAGGAAATTCCATTCATTACAAGTTCTTGGAAAGTATGATTGGGCTTATGTTACTGTGTTGCAATTGTGGGACGGTGACTTTTTGTTGGTGATTATGGCGAAGAGAAATAAAGGGAGCAGCTTGGACTAAACGGCAACGAGTTTCGGATTATGATGAAATATTTTATGAAACAGGCGAATGCGAGTGCGCTTTCGGCGGGTAACTAGTGAGATGAGGTTTAGAGATGCCTTCATTTGAGTGACTCTAGCTGAGCGATGGTAGTTAGCCGAAATGGAACGAGCTGCACGATTTTGAACGGATTCTAACATGTGTGATAATGTTACCTGACCGGAGTCTCAAACAGATGAAGCATATTTCATTTGAGGACGGTCGTAGGTGGTATATAGTAATAACTTTAGTGACGATGGAGCAAAAAAAAGTTTCTTCGAAGGTAACCCAGTGTTTTATTAGCTTTAGACACTATATGTCCGGTATGTTTTTTCCAGGACAAAGTGTTAAATAGGTGGACGCCGAGGTACCGGTAAGATGTTACAGTTTCAAGAGGGTGACTGTGAAGAAAGTAAGTTGGACAAGTTGTACTAGACCGAGAAGTCCTCATAGACTTGCATAACTTAATAGTTACATTTTCTAAATATGGCACCAATGAAGTATGTTATTGAGATCAGCCTGAAGAGAATGAATATCATTGTAATCAGATATTTTACGGTAAATCGCACACTCGTTAGCGAAAAAACAAATTTTGGAAGTAACAGTAGAAGGTAAGTCATTTATATAGATTAGAAATAGCAGGGGGCCAAGTATTGATCCTTGAGGAACCCCAGAATCAACCGGTGCAGTGGAAGAATTAACATCGTTAGTGCTGACAAATTGAACACGAGAAGAAAGGAATGCACAAATGCAGTTAAAAACTAGAGGATCAATTTTTAGAACGCTTAGTTTATATAAGAGCAGAGAATGGTGAACATTATCAAACGCTTTAGCAAAGCCAAAAAACATACAGTCAGTTAAAAAAAGCAGAGTCCAAACATAAATGCAAATCATTAGTAAAAAAGATTAGTTAAGTATCACAAAAAAAATCTTTCGAAAGCCATGCTGAGTTAAAGAGAAAAAGCTATTATCCTCTAGAAAATTAACAATATGAGAAAATATTCTATGTTCCATTACTTTGCATGGTACACATGTGAGAGATATAGGACGATAGTTAGATGGACTATGTTTATTACCGCATTTATGTACTGTAATAATCACAGCAGCTCTCCAGTCTTCAGGTAGTACACCATCATGATACGAATGTGAAGATATGCATTTCAGGATGATGGGACTGTATTCTTTGGTATTCTTCAAAAATTACTATTAGTTACATCAATACCGGGAGAAGACGTTAGTTGCCGGTTGTCGATAATCGTGACGATGTCATGCAGGTAAAACGTGATTGGATTCATCGGAAAATGATTGTACGACTGAAGCTGAGGGCGTTGGGTATAATTAAAAGAAGAAAACGACTTAATGAATGTATCATTAAGCACAGTAGAACAAAGATGGTCGGGAACAAGATCGCCAGTGGGTTTAAGCAATGGTACTTTACTGGTGCTAACTGGTTTCATTATACTCCAGAAACGTTTAGGTTTAGTCTTCAGGATGTTTTGCAGGGTTACATTGTAGATGAGGATTTGGTAGCCTTTAGCACTCGTGAATATGCTAAAGAGGCTGTCTTGTACTTTGTCCAGTTGGCAAGTTTAAGTGAATACTTAGTGATTCTAAAAAGTCTTTTTTCCTGTTAGAAAGTCGTTTTAAGTATCTATTATACCATGAAGCTTGGTTATTGGAGTACACCCGGCGAAGAGGGATATGGAGATGAGCTAGTTCAGACACATTATTACGAAACAAACACCAATTAGTTTCTACTGAGCGCCCAAGATAACTTGGTAAGGAAATGTCTAAAAAGGAGCTCAGTTCATTATTATAGGATAGATAGTTACCCTTGTTGTAGTCAATGATGTTCTTCGACGGTTTTACTGATGATGCATGCGACAAATCGAACGTGAAATGCAAACTTTTATGGTCGCTCAGCCCAGGCATGTGCAGTACGGGCGACGTGACAGTCTCTGATGAGGTTAGTACAAGGTCTATAAGAGAAGAAGAAGTCTGAGTGACACGTGTGGGTGAGGTGACGACTTGTGTTAAACCAAAATCCATGCAGGTGGTGATAAACTGGTTGGCCTCAGTTGTCGGTGGGTTGGTAAATGAGCATGCGTGCAACCAATCAATATTCGGGTAGTTGAAGTCCCCCATTAGTATGGGTTGTGCATTGGGATAACGAACCGTGACTTTATTTAAAGAGTTGTGCAAGCTATCACCAAATGACGCATCGCTGGATGGGAAGCGATAGCAGACCCCAAAAATAACTTCCTTGAAATTTAAATTCAAGCAGCACCACACAGATTCGATGTTCGAAATAATTGGTATCCAGTAGCAATCAAAACGTTCATCCACGGCCAGCAAAACTCCACCCCTTACTCTGGCAGAGCGGTCACTGTGGTAGACTACATACCTTTTTCACAATGAAACAACTTTTTGTTAGATATCTTGCTGCTAAGCCACGTTTCAGTTAGTGCGATGAGATCGGCTTTCATATTGTTGATTACTGTACATAACTCATCCTTTTTGCGGTAGATACTACGAATGTTAGTATATAAAATAGAAAATTCGAATCTCGAGCGAGTAGCACCGTTACCCCTCCCGTGTCCTTAGCGATATTTATGCTGAAGAAGGCGGCCAGAGCGGAGTGCTCGAGAAGATGTACCATGCAAATTTGATGCAACTCTCGAGATACCGATCTCAACAATGGTGTCAATTATGTCATTGTAGCCAAAGGATTCACAGCCAACATGAAGTTTTTTGTACCCAAGTTTATATGGCGTACCAAGGCGTTTGGCATGCTCTCTTAACTTTTTTTGAATTTCGCGCATGGCGGGGCAGGAGTCCTCACTGAGAGCAAAGCCGCTATTTTTAAGCAAGGAACACTTAGCAAAAACCGTTTCTTTTTGCTTGTATGCAGCAAATTTGATAATGATAGGCCGTCTTTTCATTTTCATGAACCGACAGAGCTTGTGAGTGCGTATAATTTAGTATGTCCATGCCGTGGTTATTGAGAAAGTTTTTCAGGCCACCATTAAGACTCTGACATTCAGGTTACTAACGCCTCCACTTGCCATTGCGGTGTATACATAAACTGTCTGCCCCTGTGGCGCATACTCTAATAGCACGCCCCGTGATACGTTTGGCAATGCCAATGCGCTGGTGATAAAATAGCCTTAGAATTTGATGACGGCGCAAGCCCAATTCTTATGTAAACTCACCAATGTAGTGGCGGCGTGTGCCACCGGTTAATAAACGACTAGACAACTTGAGTGCCCATCGGAACAAAAGCCCCTTTATTCCAATTTGCGCGTGCTTATATACATAAACAAAACTGGCGCCACCTGCTGCAGTGATCGTAGAACCAAAACCAAGCGGACCAGTATACAACACATTCCCTTCCTTAAAAACAGCTATATGGATTAGGGATTAAGTAGTTTAAATTGTTAGTACATGTGCAAAAAACGCTAAACAAAAATACAACCTGTAAAATGAATGTACCTAATTAGTACTACAAAATTACACAATTTACTAAAGGAATCCACCACACTGGATACGTCCGTTTCATTCACTTTAGCACAGCTTCTCTCGCTACCCCTTGTAGCTATAAAGCTCTGGTGGTAGTCTCTTTCTTGGTGATTGCACCCTGAGTTGTTGTGTTACTGCTCCTGGAAACATGGCTGACTACGTCGCAGCAGGCGATCCGTGCACCTGCGCAGCCGAAGGAGACATAGGTGCCTGCGCAGCCGAAAGAGACGTGGACGCTTTCTCAGCGTACGCAGGAGACGTGTGTGCCTGCGCAGCCGAAGGAACAGCAGCTGAAGTCCTGGTAGTTACCTCCGGGGTGGGGCTCCCGCATGTAGGCAGAGATCCTCCTCCCCTGGCTGTACCATTTCCTACCCACGTATAAAGGGCGGCAGAGACTCGTGGCACCTTTGAGAACTTGGATGCATTCCACGCTTTGCCGTCAGCCAGGCGAAAACAAGATGGTCCCTTCCTGCTGATCACTTCTCTTGGGTGACTGAATTCCAGGTCGCCTTTAAATCTAGTAGTGGGTTTTTTTCACTCTGACGAAGTCACCAACGTCAACTCTGGTTTCTCTTGCAGCCCTCCGAGCGTTCATGTATCGTTTTCTGCTCTGTTGTTTTTGCTTTACCCGCTCACGTAAGCGCTGGAGTTCCGAGTTAGGGTCATCAAAGAAGTTTATCGACGGAAGCCCGACGACATTCAACCGCGTTCTTGGCAGCCGCCCGTGTAGCAGAAGAGCTCCAGCCCTTGACGTTGTAGCATGCGGTGTGCATCGGTAAACACCCAGGTACTCTGTTACCGCCCGGCGCAAGGGTCGCTGCTCAAAAACCGCCACTAGAATGAAGCTTTTTAATACTCTGTCAAAGCGCTCCACTTGGCCGTTTGCTTGTGGATAGTATACGGACGAATGTTTGATCTGGATGCCACGATCTTGAAGCAATAACTCCAACTCCCGAGATGAAAACTGTGGACCGTTATCGCAAATAACCTCTTCTGGGTAGCCTTCGCGCGCGAACACAGAGACTAAGAGACACAGAGACCATACTTCAGTAGGGATGGCTGAAAGGCATTAGGCCGTCGAAGCAATATAAACAGTAATTAACCTGAACGTTTTTAAATCCGTTCGGTCTGTTTCATTGCCCCCGCACGCTGATGTGAACAAATGCAATATATACCTAAACTCACAGCCCTTATCTCAAGAAAATGCCAGATTCATATGAGGGGGAGTATTTGGCAGCTGCTGCGTAAAGAGTGGAGTTCTCTGCGTGAGGACGACGTAGGAAACATAGACCTAGTGCCCCCGTGTGCCACGCAAAGGTTTTTTTTGTGACTTTGTTCACCGAAAAGTTTATAGAAAAGGCATGAAAAACACAGAAATAAGTATGCCGGGACGCGTATTCTTGAAGAGCCAAGCATACTGAGCCACCTTTTTTTTTACCACGTGGTGAAACTGCTGGTCTGTTGCACAGAGTGATTTTCAACAGGCAGGGCATGGGGATTAAGCCTGATTGAGAGACGGGGAGATGGTAATGCGGAATGACAAATGAGCTGTACTGAGAGTGTACCACAACAAGGTGAGAGAGTGTAATGCACCACCAATTGCATAGTATGCGGCAAGCAATTCTTTCTAGTGTAACGTTCTTTCCTTTTGTGCAAACCGTTACTCTTCAAGTATATGTTCTCACTTCTTTGTTTCTATAATACTGCCCAAATAAAAATCAGCACGGTTATCAAAGCTAGGTCTTTAAAATTGTTGCTTCATTGCCACAGGGCACAAGGGTGGACAGTTTGCTGCATTAGTTGATGGAGAGTGTTTGCATTTCTTCTTGAATCTTGAAAGCAATCACCTCAAAAACAGGTGAAGATAAGCCAATTGCCATTCTTAAGCGAAATTGTATTCTAAGCATTGCTAATGTTACTAAATGATTCTCGGAACACAATAAGGCAATTTGCAAACTGTTTCCAAATGACTCATGCTCCGCCTTACGAGAAGAGGTGATTTGTGCTGCTAACTCTTACCAAGGATGTAAAGAGCGGCTGCAATACTACGCGTGAGAAATACGTTCAGATGGTGTTACAGTCAGGAAAAACATGGAAAAGTACACCGAATGAGCGTGCGGTCCTTGAGGGCGCGACGTGCGAGAAGTCAACGTGAGTGAAAAAGCATGCGGCTTGCATAATTAGTTAAGGGCAAAAAATCTTCGATTTCTTTCCTATGTGTGGCTAAGACCAGCAATTTAGGTCACTTTTCAGGTAGAACATTATCATTACATTCATGCATTTTTTCGTATGTCTTCATAGTACAGCTTTTGTACGTTTTATGCATAGTTTTGTGAGAGAACAACCATTCTTTAGTTCATGGTGCTTTAAGGATAACAGTGCTCCGAGATAGAGAAATTGTATGTGTTGGGCTCGGGCGAAAAATTGTCCCCTAGGTTTACGAAAATGTAGCCAAAGATTACAGAAAAAGTCTTTTCAACTTCTTTGGGCGTAACACAAGGTGTCATTTGTGAAAAACATCACTTCTTGGGGCTCTTTGTGTTGCGTCTTCTTTTGACAGCTTTCTTTCTGAACTAGCTACCTAACCATGCGCGCAAGTTAATTTGCACTAAGGTAAAACAGAAGCTCCTCCAAACAGGGGACAATATATCTGCACTTTCATATCTTGTGCCATGCTTACTTTCCCAGTGGTACATTAAACATGCAAACGAGAAGTACAATACACAGGTGGTTGCAAATATTTTTATTTTTCAGAAGACTAACTTTATGCCCACCCAATTAAGAAAAATTTAGAAAACTCCGACCAAAATTTGTTAGAAAAAAACCACCGTTTCGAAGCCGTGCCCGGTTTCTTCCTCAGGAGTTAGAAGGCCCGAGATGTGCAGTGCTTCCAAACTGTTGCTAGCAAGTGCATGAGAGACTCGCCGGAATCCGTCGTAAGTCCTTAGGGCACAGGAAGTTCTTTCACCCCATGGAGCGGTTGATGCTCCCTGCTGTCTGCTGAATGTGCCAGGTTTTGAGGAGAAGATGCCGGTTAGTGTTTATTTCATTTTCCATAATCAATGCGTTAGGTCGAATAGGTCTAAACCAATCTGACCAAAAAAAAGAGATTGACTTAAATTGAAAGCCTGGTGGTCACAAGCAGCCAATTTCCTGGAAGGTGGATACCGTTTCAAGCTATGAACTTCGTGCTGCCGAGTATCAAGACACTATTGCGCTAGTACCTATTTAGCCAGTAGGCGCCTGCCTGCCGCATTTTTCTGCCTGCCTTAGCAGCAGCAGACCCTCAACTATATCACTACACAATGAGATATGTGAGGATCTGCTGCTGCTATGGGAGGCAGACAAATGCGGCAGTCGGGCACCTACTGGCTAAACAGGTACAAGCGCATTAGTGTCTTGATACTCGGCAGAACGAAGTTCATAGCGAACCGTCTGCCTATAGGCTGGTTAACTTCCCTGCCGTTCTTTTCCTCCTATTTTTCTTCCTTTTCCTTCAACTATTTCACCAAGGCTGTGGTGAATTAACGTTCTCCTAGGAGCCTGTGCAGAACTTAATGAAGCTACCTTTCAAGATGAGTACCAAGGAGCAAGCTAGCACTAAGTCGGTGTCGTCCTCCAGCTATTGAGAAAAACCGGTGGGTTCCTGGTCGTCCCTGTTAACCAAACCCCACATCTCCTGCATTGCAAGCCGACGCTCTGACCATGCAGCCACCACTGCGATTCTCATGGAGTCGGCACGACGGAAATCATACGAAGTATTTTTTTGGTTCAATTTGTGTACAGATCCGTGGATAAATGTCTAGCATTTCTCTTGATTACATTATTTGCGGTCACGCTGCCTCTGTAAAAGATACGGTGTTCTGAAATAGAGTGTGACCATTCATGGCGCTTCGCGAGAAACCAATTGGGAGAGTTCTTGTAACGCTACTGCACGCACAAACATTAACAGCACGTTAAGGCCATGGTGGCATTGCTTTGAACCACAAAAAAGGAGCAAAGGGGCCAAATCTGACAGATCTCTGATATGAGTGAGGGAAACACGTCTATCGAATGGCCATAAAAACCTGCTTAGACGCACGTGTGACGCAAGCAACCCTCCCATACACGTGGTATCACGTCACGACCGCTCCCTGACATTAGGCGCACCGACGGCTGAAATTGAAGAGCACACGTTTGCACTCGCATTGAATAGAAGAAAGGAGGAGTTGACATGGTGTTCTTCAAAGTGCTCTGATGCCACACAGTACACGGCCTCTAACATTTTGCTTTCATCAAAATTAGAACGTCACAGCAGGCACAGAACCAACGACCTTCGGGTCAGCAGCCGAGAGCCATGACCATTACACTACGGCGGCCAACCACAAGGAAAGTAAGCCGGGCGTTCTATAAAAAAAAGAATAAAATGAAATGTTGATGTGCTTAAGGCTGACGAGGGAACCCATGTTCGTGCCCCCTTGTCATCCCATCTTGCGTACCTTTTAGCGTGGGTGCTAGAACGTAAGGATATAGCACTTGAAGCACGTGACAGATGCCTTTAATTGCTCTCGTGCTTGACGGTTCCCCAACTTTTTGCTGACATCGATTCGTACAAACATAGGCATTTTAATGTGAAAAATTTATAATTACTCGAAAAATTATTGCCGGTTTCCTTCAAAGTACACGTTTGATTGCAACCCATACTCTTAAAATACGAAGATATCACCGCTTTCTGTGATGATTTATGTCAGGAAGATCTTTGTTTTATCGGGCTAAAGGCCTAGTTAGTTTTTTTTAAGTTGATGGCAAAACGTAGGTCTATGGACTCCTACAAAAAATACAGGAAGTGATTTGGGTAAAGCGGAAGATAGCAAAGTTTTCACTGAATCACATTTTTCACCTTATTGGTTTTGACACAGTAAGCGAAAGAGTACAATGAGAAATAAAATGCATGTGTAGACATTGATATATGTTCATAAAAAAGGAAAAAAATGTATGCGCTTCAGTACATGGAAAAACTCTCAAGACAGTCAAGACTAAAGCATATCAATAATGAATAGAAAACCTACGTAGGAAGGATATAATAAAACTGAGTCAACCAATTAGCCGCCAAGGAAAAAATTTTTGCACGCTTTCTTTTTTTGCTTGCAGGCATTGCTGCACATGCAAACAACAGGTGAAGTATAAGCACAACTTGCCTCAATCTATGCAATGATATCAGATTGCTTACAGCGTGGGTAAACGTACGCTCCGGTAAATGCTCACGCTCAATGTTTTCTCCTTGTTCTTTTCTGACAGTCTCGCTACAAAATGTCACACTGCACACTACTTCTTTTTTGAAGGCATCTGTCTGAAAGTTATGCTTTCTGATTTAACGAGTACATCAAAGAGTGGACAACACAGCCGAGTCTTTTCACCAGTGCTATGCCATGATATGACTCTCCTTTTTCCATTTCGCCTTAGACGGCTCGCGACGCTGTCGTATTGCGCCGCTTGCGTGTACCGGGATCATACTCCAGTTAACAGTTTGTTTTTTTTAAATTGTTACTTACCACTCCAGCCAATATCACAGTCTTTGCTTAACTTGTTTGGTGTATCTTTTTGATTTATTTACTTTTTTACTACAGTTTTCAGTCTCACTTTGGTTGAATTTCTCATTCTTATCTACTACTTTATTACTTGCCTGTGAAGTTTATAAAGCTTAACAAGACGCCGAACAATACACATCAGTGAGAACCAGCCACTAAGAAGGTCAAAGTGTGAAGAGCGAGTAAACCCGTATTATTTGAGCTACGTGGTCCCAACTGGCTGTAATATATTATGTCTGCACATTTACGTGCAGTAATACCCGTTTGCCAAAGAGACTGCTTGTTTGCATATGCATAGCATTGAAAAAATCTGAGGCAGAATTATATATTCAGTGAACCGTATTTTGCCTTTTCAAAATACTTCTCTAGTTTTGTTTAAGCTAAGTGTAAGTCCTAAATAAAGTACAAAGAATGGATAGCATAGTTCGGCACTTCTAACCACGCAACGCTAAAAGGTGCCATAAGAAATAAAATGCATGTGCCGGCTCTTCAATGACACATGTTCATACAAGAAGGTAAAAGTGTTCGCACCTAAATATATACAACAGCTCGCAAGGTATACATAACGCTGATGCTAATCATTATTAATTGAAACGAGTGGCTACATAGCGTACTCACCATCAAAATGCATATTTTATTCTCTCACTTCATTATGATTGTGAATGATAACACCTCACACTTTTGCTTCTTTTTTGTGGACTATGCGTTCTCGTCTAATTTGATTATCTTATCTTCTTATCTAATGTACAATGAATGTCTATGACGGTCTTATGTACTGGATCAATACAAGTCGTCCCACCCTTCAGTTTGTTGTAGTGGAGTGTACGTTCTGCTGATGATAATCTGCATTCCTACCTTCCAACCGGCCTATTGGGTAGAAGTGTTGATCGATGAGTAGGCAGCAGATTGTTATCGAGAGAGACGAGACAGTTTCCACAGTAAATTATTATAGAACAACTACGCTTGGTGGCGTGGGCGTGATGAGTATAGTACTTAGCCAACCTGAATGAAGTGCACCGGTCGGTTTCCGTCTTGCGCGATGCATTTCCTCTGTGTCAGATTATATTAGTATTCGTCAATATATAATTAAAGCGACATATGAACCAACAAAGTGCTGCCGGCAATTGGACTTCTTTGAACGACTCTTAGCATCTATATAATTTTGAGGGCTCGTTTTCTTTGTAAAACATGATATTAGTGTAAGCTAACAGAAAATGGTGCCAACGCAAGGTTAGCGAATGCTAATAGTATATTATAGGTACTGTATTACGAATACAGAAAAGTTGGCAAAAAGATAACTTGCCACCAGCAGAGACCGAACCAGCTAGCTATCTTCGAAAAACCAGTCGCATATGCTCTACCGACTGAGCTACAGTTTCAGTCAGTATACCCGTTCCCTTTGTCCTATCCTTTTTATTTGGCATGTACGTGTATCGGCGCAGCCAATAGTTTACGGTAAGTGTGCGCCCCTCTTGCTTGCCTGTTTTGTGCCACGTAGCACGTGATTTTATTACGATTCGTGTGTTTACCTAATATTTCCTCGCAAAGGTTACTTTCCGTATACTTAGCCTTGCTACTGCTTCATGCGGGAGACGTTGAAAGCTCTAGACCTTCACTAGGATTACTATCTGTATGCTTTGCCTTCCTACTGCTCCAAGCGGGAGACGTTGAAACCAATTCAGGTTGCAAGATTATCGACGTCCTAGTCTTTCTCAGGGAGTTTCGTGGAGCAGTCACGTCCGACCTAAACGCAGAGAAAGAAGAAGTTTGTAATCTAAACACCCATATCACCGCTATTGAAAGCAAAGTTAGTACCGTGCCAGAAATACAAGAACACTGCCACACAGTCGGGACAATCGTTCATGAGGTTAAGGCTTACGTAAGAAAAGCTGATGATGAGCTCGTTGATGTCGTAGACGATATCAGTAACAGAATGAGGCGTAACAACCTTATAATTAAAAGCATACGTGAACAAAGTCAGGAGGAATATGCCGAAGCCGAAACCATCGTGAAATATTTCAGTTCTACCTATTTGAAGATCAAGGTTGGGGACACCGAACGTGCTCATCGTATTGTTCAACACCATTCTGAATTTCATGGGTCTATCGTCATTACGTTCCTCCATTTCTGATCCAAAACAGAAGTGTTAAGGAATGCCCTCAAACTGAAAAACCTCGACTTCTCTAAGGTATGGATAGAAGAAGATTTTTCACCCAAAGCACAGTTAGCTCGCAGAAAATTGCGTGAATATGCCAGGAGCAATCGTGAAGGAACAGAACCCTTTTCTATACGTAATAACTCCTTAGCACTTGAAAAGCTACATCTAGCGCTATGGTCCCGTCAATGATAACATTGTTGAAGTTTCTACACGCAACCAATCATCGCGTACTTAACAAAAACTTGCAGAAAAACCTTAAGTTGTACCTTCAAATGCAGTATCCTTATTCTTGGCTAATTTCCGCAGCTTGTGTTAAAAGCTAGGCAGTTTAAAGGCACCGATACATACTTGCTCTTCTGATGTTATAGTAGGTATTGAAACCTGGCTATCCGGCGACTTTGCGGAAAGTGAACTTGCTCTACACCCGTCTTTTATGATATTTCGCAAAGACAAGAAAAATTCTCGAGGAGGCGGAGTTATTGTTGCTGTCAGAGGAGTTTATACTCCGTCCCTTTTGATAGTCGATACACCCCTGGAACTAGTTGCAATTACCGCACGCATTGGACATGTGAAGTGTGTGATTGCCGCATGCTATCACCCGCCGACAAATCGTTCAGACTTTGTATAGTCATATATTGCTGTCAATAAACTAATCTTTTCCAAATATCTAAAATGCATTTTGATAGCATGGGGATTTTTTATCTACACTTACATCGACTGGTCAAACTTTTCTCTGAATGAAAACAGCGATACATCTGAATGTGATATTTTTTGCATACTCCGCATTTTTATTATTTACTCCAGTTGTACAAAAACTAACACGAGGCAATCATGTATTAGACCTAGTTTTGACAAATTATTCAGAACTCAATGAAACTCAATTGCTTGATCGAATAAGTGACCATAACGTCGTGCACTGCTCGTTTGAAGTAAAACGCACCATACAAAACAAAATAAAAAAGTGTATTCTCAGTTACGCACGCACTAACCCTGAAAAAATCATTACCATTCAAGCACTATTTGCCGCACACTTCTCAAATAAATTTGAAAATAGATTCATAAATGCCCTTTGGTGTTTATTTCGAGACAAAGTCAAGGAAGTTGAAGGTAACTGTATACCAAGATAACAATAACCTCAAGGCCGAACAATACATGCTTTAACCACGATTTAAAAAACGCAGAAACAAGCGAAAAGGAGCTTTCAGAAAGTTTTTTCAGACAAGTGCTCAAGCAGATTGGGAAAACTCTAAGAACATATCACGCCTCACAGAAACAGCTATTGCTCATGCCAAAAACAAATTCATCAACTGTACCCTTCCAAATATACATAAAACTGACAAAAAAATTTTGGTAAGTTGTAAACCTTACAAGCATTTATGCAGCTCCCTTACTTACCAAAAATGGCACAACTCTGAGCACTATAGATAGCGCTAACAACTTTACAAAATGTTTTTTCGACATTTTTACTAAGAAACAAACACCTAATAATGCTCATATATCCCCTCAGCCATTCAACCAGCACCCTTTGTTGCCCATCGTAATATTAGAAAGTGGTATATAATGTGCCACAGACAGGCTCGCTAAAAAAAACAGCCCCGATTCAAATGGTATAAGCGCCAAACTTCTAATATTTATGTTCACAGCTCGTCTTTATTGCTTTTTTTTATTAGTTCAAGAATCGTTTGACACAAGTTGCGTACCGGAACATCAGAAATCGGCCTTAGTAATTGCTGTTTTTAACTAAGGTGACTCCGCGGACATCACAAACCACAGACAAATTTCTCTAGCATGCATCTGCTGCAAAATACTTCAGCATGTCTTGTATACCCACATTGTATAATACCTCAACCGAAAGAACTTGCTTCTTGACAATTGCCATGGATTCTGTCAAAATCACTGATGTCAAACTCAAATGTACGAACTCGTCACAGATATTCACGCTTCAATACACAATAAAATTTACATATATGCCATCTTGATTGATTTTTCCAAAGAGTTGGACCGCGTGCCTCACAATCGCCTCAAACTTAAAATCAGAAATTTACAACTTGACTACAACTCAACACGATGGATTGAGGAATTTCTTAGTAAGAAATTTCAGGTGATCACTTTCCAAGATTACTTTTCTAACCATGCTGACGTCATCTAGGGAGTTCCCCAAGGTTCCGTCCTTGGCCTATTACTATACTTGATATACATAAATGACATAGCTGTTAATCTCACACCTCAACTACGCCTGTTCGCAGACGATTGCGTCATTTACAAAGCCATAGCAGCAACAGTGACGTCATTTCACTACTGTCAAACTTAAATAGGCTATCAGAATAGTGTAACATATGGCGAATGGCAAGCAATATTTCAAATACTAAACACAAGCAATTTGCTTCAACTATTCGCGCGAACGCTACTCAATATAAAATTTTTGGTGCTAACTTAAGTCTAATATCTTCTATTGCATAACTTGGTGTACATTTTACGTGAAACTTAAGCTGGAACGCACACATGAACACGTCACCTCCGAAGCATGCAAAACATAAGGATACATTAATCGATGCTTACACATCGCAAACACTGATACAAGGCTTCGTGAGTTTGATTGATCAGGCTTTTTTTAGAATATGCCTCTATCATTTGGCACCCACATCATGCTTACTTGTCGAACCTACTTAAATGAGTCGGAAATAAAGCAGCCCGGTTTCCCATCTCTTCATATTCTTATTACGTAAGTACATCTGCCTTGAAGAAAATGCTACACCTTGTCAGTCTTCACTCGTGCAGAAAATTCGCATGGTTGGCGTTTATTCATAATCTTTATCTTGGTAACATCGCATTTTCTCGAGCTAACCTTCTGCCTGCTCCAAATGTATCTACATGACGAGACCATGTTCTTAAAAGAAAACCAATATTTGCTTAGACGAAGCTATATCGAAATTCTCCGTATTAAATTATTACAGTATAGAATTCTTTGCCCTCATCTATCGTGTCACTTGCAGAACCAAGTCTGTTTCAAGCTGCCCTAACAGTATTTTTGGAAAGAAACCCTCCTTAGCCTAAATATATTCGCATATCTTGTAAAATAAAAAGAAAACACCGCCCACACTAAAATTGTATAACGCAATATGGTCATTCTCGTTGAACTTTGCCTTGCGTATTTTCGTGCCAGACCTTCTTGTTACCCCCTCTGAATATTGTTCCATCCTTTTTCTTACTTAACGAGAGTGATGACAGCACATACTGTTTATCTTGAAAGATATGTCACCCAATTTCTTTTTTTCGTGGTTTTTCGTGTTCATTTTTTTACCGGTATACGTGAACATCTTGTTTTTGTACCCACGCTTGCATCCCTATATGTAATGCCCTTCTTGGCCCATAGAGTATTCGTATATTCAAATAAATAAAAATATTACCAGAAATCATCAAGTCTGCCCGAACTAGACCTTCACTATGAGTAAAGAGTAGAAGTGTAATTAAGGGTTTGTTTTCTTTTTCACTCGAGATTATCCTTTCTTGGCATCATTTTTTGTTTGAATTATTATCAACTGCATCTATAGTCGCAGCAAACTATACCAGTAATCCACTGCACAATTTATGGGCGGAATTTTAACTATATAGCCCTAAAAGAGGCTTAAGAAAGAAAGCAGATTTCATGACATAACCTATACTAGCTGTTTATGCAGCGTTTCAGTACACTGAAACCACTGCTTTTTCGGAGATCCATATAGATATCTCATTCCACGAATCCAAGCGTGTGTGCGATTTGCCCGTGAAATAACCATGGAAACATTGTAAATTTGTTAGGACGAATGCATGTGGTTGTGCACAAAGCTACTGTTTCTAGATAAGGAACATATGCTCTGTAATCATAGGAGACGTTTCGAGTCCTTCAAGGAGGTTTTGTTGGGTTCCGCGTTGCCTCACGTATTGCAAAGAGTCAGGGAGAGTTTTCCTTACAATAGCTGTGACGGGATATGCCACCGCTATTTGAAGCCGGAATGAGATGATGCCGACGAACCGTTTCCGTGACGGTGAGGTTAGGCTTTAGGTGACAAAAGCCCAGGCAAATGCGACCATTTCTCAGTGAGAGATTTTAGCCTTTTTCATGTGTAGTTGCGAAGGTGCCACGCGCACAAGATCGTGCACCGCTTCAATCTGCGAAGATTCTTGGCCACTGCTGCCAGTCATGCTGGTGCTGCCAAGCATTTTCGCAAGTAAATAGGCAAAGCCACCCGGTATAAAATGATTTCAATTACCTAATGCACCACTTTAGCAATTCACGTAAGTTATTTCTACATTTTTAGCTCTTGAAGCCTCTAAAAAGTTAGTGTACGGGGAAATATATACACTTCCTATATATAGGCACAAAAAATATCAACTTTCCACATTACTTCGTACAGAGTAAACAGTGTCTTTTCGTTAACCAGGAACTGTGGGTATGGGAAATATGTGCAGTGCATAAGGAGAGACTATTTCGAGAAGATTGAGTAAACTGCTTTGTTCCCTGTGGGCGACGGCTATACTTCGATTTGTCTTTCCTCGCAACTAAGTTCCTATTCGGAATCTCACAGAATGTAAGATAGCGTATAGCCATGCGTTGCCTTGTTCTAGATAGCGCAGAACACAATTGAAAAACTGCTACTTGGCAGATGCTGCTTTAGTTTGAGTGTAGCGCTTGAGTGTAATTCATCATCATCATCATCATCATCATCATCAGCCTGTCTACGTCCACTGCAGGACAAAGGCCTTTCCCATGTTCCGCCAGTTAATCCGGTCCTGTGCTTGCTGTTGCCAATTTATACCCGCAAACTTCTTAATCTCATCTGCCCACCTAACCTTCTGTCTCCCCCTACCCCGCTTCCCTTCTCTGGGAATCCAGTTGGTGACCCTTAATGACCAGCGGTTATCCTGTCTACGTGCTACATGCCCGGCCCATGTCCATTTCCTCTTCTTTATTGCAGCTATAATATCCTTAACTCCCGTTTGTCCCCTAATCCACTCTGCTCTCTTCTTGTCTCTTAAGGTTACACCTACCATTTTTCTTTCCATTGCTCGCTGCGTCGTCCTCAATTTAAGTTGAACCCTCTTTGTGAGTCTCCAGGTTTCTGCTCCGTAGCTAAGTACCGGCAAGATACAGCTGTTATATACCTTCCTCTTGAGGGACAGTGGCAATCTACTTGTCATAATTTGAGAGTGCCTGCCGAATGTGCTCCACCCCATTCTTAATCTTCTAGTTACTTCAATCTCGTGGTAAGGCTCTGCGGTTATTACCTGCCCTAAGTAGACATAGTCTTTTACAACTTCAAGTGCACTATTACCTATCGCAAAGCGCTGCTCCTTTCTGAGGTTGTTGTACATTACTTTCGTTTTCTGCAGGTTAATTTTAAGACCCACCTTTCTGGTCTCCTTGTCTAACTCCGTAATCATGAATTGCAATTCGTCCCCCGAGTTACTCAGCAATGCAATGTCATCGGCGAAGCGCAAGTTACTAAGGTATTCTCCATTAACTCTTATCCCTAACTGTTCCCATTCTAGGCTTCTGAAAACGTCCTGTAAGCACGCAGTGAATAGCATTGGGGAGATTGTGTCCCCCTGCCTTACACCCTTCTTTATTGGTATTCTGCTGCTTTTTTTATGAAGCACTATGGTAGCAGTTGATCCCCTGTAGATTTCTTCAAGAATGTTTATATATATTTCATCTACGCCCTGATTCCGCAGTGTCTGCATGACGGCTGATATTTCTACTGAATCAAACGCCTTCTCGTAGTCTATGAAGGCTATGTATAGTGGTTGGTTATACTCTGAGCATTTCTCTATTACCTGATTGATAGTATGAATGTGGTCAATTGTTGAGTAGCCTGTTCTAAATCCTGCTTGTTCCTTTGGTTGATTGAATTCTAATGTTTTCTTTACTCTGCTAGCAATTACCTTTGTAAATAGCTTGTATACTACAGAGAGCAAGCTGATCGGCCTGTAATTCTTCAAGTCCTTGTCATCTCCTTTCTTATGTATTAAGATGATGTTAGCGTTCTTCCAAGACTCTGGTACTTTTCCTGTCAGGAGACACCTCGTAAATAGAGTGGCTAGCTTTTCTAACACAATCTGTCCTCCATCTTTCAGCAGATCTGATGTTACTTGATCCTCACCAGCAGCTTTGCCTCTGCGCATGCTCTACAAAGCTTTTCTGACTTCTCCTATCATTACCGGTGGGGTGTCGTCTGGGTTACTGCCAGTTCTTATAGTATTAAGGTCGTGGTTGTCTCCGCTACTGTACAAATCTCTGTAAAACTCTTCCGCTATTTTAACTATCCTATCCATATTGGTAGTTAATTTGCCTTCTTTGTCCCTTAGTGCATACATCCGCCTTTTGCCTATCCCAAGTTTCCTCTTCACTGCTTTGACGCTTCCTCCGTTTTTCAGAGCGTGCTCAATTCTCTCCATGTTATACCTTCTTACATCGGATACCTTACGCCTATTAATCAACTTCGAAAGCTCTGCCAGTTCTATTTTGTCTGTTGTACTTGAGACTTGCATGACTTGGCGCTTCTTAATAAGATTCTTCGTTTCCTGGGAAAGCTTGCCAGTGTCCTTTCTAACTACCCTGCCTCCAACTTCCACTGCACACTCCGTAATGATACTCGTCAGTTTATTATTCATTGTATCTACGCTAAGGTTGGTTTCCTCGCTAAGAGCAGAGTACCTGTTCTGTGTGACACTCTGAATTCCTGTACTTTCCCTCTCAGTGCTAGCTCATTGATTGGCTTCTTGCGTATCAGTTTCTGTCGTTCCTTCTTCAAGTCTAGGCGGATTCGAGCCCGTACCATTCTATGGTCACTGCATCTTACCTTGCCAACCACTTCCACATCCTGCACGACTCCTGGGTGTGCAGTCATTATAAAGTCTATTTCGTTCGTATTTACGCCATTAGGGCTCCTCCATGTCCACTTGCGGTTTTCTCGTTTTCGGTAGAAGGTATTCAAAATACGCAGATTATTGCGTTCTGCGAATTCTACTAGTAGCTCTCCTCTGGCGTTTCTAGTGCCGATGCCATAATCTCCTACTGCCTGGTCTCCAGCCTGCTTCTTCCCTACCTTTGCATTAAAGTCGCCCATTACTATAGTATACTGTGTTTTCACCTTACTCATTGTAATTACAAAGTGTAATTGTGTGTGTGTGAGTGTAATTACAAAGGCTGTAATTAGGATGGCGTGACAACACTTCACAAAGCTGGAACGAAGTTTGCAAAATAAATGTAACGTGCGACGTTTATTGTTTCTTTCTGTCTGAAAGAAAACCAAAAACAATAAAACGGCTCCAGAATGTACAAAAAATGTACCTGTATCTATAATTATCAATAAACATATTCATTACCCCTTGAAAATTGTAGTGGTCTCACACACGCTGCTTTATGTATGTTTTCGCTCTGTCAATTAGTTTCAATTTTATACACTCCTGTATAGCGATGAATTGCGCGATCGCGGGCCTTTTTTCCTAGCTTATGATGCGACTTGTGACTCTAGTAACGTTGCTTAATGCGTGTTATGAGATAAGAATGGTATGATTATGTGGCTTCTAATGTGATAGAGTGGGCCTACACTCCAATTTGCACAAAAAGCAACATTCAAAAACACAAAGAAGCGCCATGTTGTCTCTCTTCAATTGTGGTTGATCGACTTTCTTCCTAATACTGAGCATATAGGCGTACATATCACAGCAGTTGTGGCCAATGGTCTCAGTAATCCAGAGTGACTTTAGTTCTAGCTCTAATAATATGGGGTGAAACAATTGCAGCATTTCACGACTATTACATTGCGTAAACTCTGTAATGCGGCTAGTAAAAATCATTTTTAAAGAAGATGAGCTGAAACACTAGGCATGAAGCCTCAAAATTTTGAAAATTGTGTTAATTGTACAGTTTCTCACAAGATAAGAAAATTTAAGGGTGATTATATTATGTTTGATTTTCTTATGTGCCAGTCCTACTGTTTTGTTGAGACACATTGCTTTTTAAGTACTGTGTGGCTTTAAAAAACACGAGGAAATATTTGCAGAACCAAACACGACAACCATTTCTTGGCTTAAATGGCCTATCGCAGACATCACCTCAACGTAAGTAGAAATTATTCCAAGAACGATAATTCCGTGCTGCCCTGTTTTGAAAAAGTACCGTCGGAAAACGTTGACGGATTTCTCTTGTTTCACCTAGTTTCCTACCTTTTGATTAATGCTGCCAGATTACAGTAAGTTGAATTTTATTGTCATTCACCATTTAAAGGTAAGATCATATAGCATAGGTTATTGGGTCTGGAAGCGTAACTTCCTTCTATTTTTTGGTACCAGTAAATATGCTCGACCTTGAGGACCTAGTCAAGAAGTTTCCAACGAAGGATTGCGTTTCGTTTCAATTCCTTACGTAAATTTACGGAGATTTATGTACTTCATGAAGACACAAAGTTTGCCCAACATGAATTGGAAGTTGCCAGTGCCATGCAACAAATGAAGAAGTAGTGACAGCCCCTCTCGATGCTGACACACACCATCATACTAAAATCTTCAGATTTAGGACGGCAGCCAGCAAAAGAAAGAACATTACTGAATGGGTCAAGGAACAAGCAGAGTGGGCAAGGAAACAAACGGATGTTAAAGGCACCCAGCAAAACTTTCTGAACTAGCCATTGATTTGTATCATTTAAACAGTTCAATGCCACACAGATCAACCACGGCTTTTTATTTTTTTAATTTGTTAACTATACTACTGGACTTACGAAGATATGTTACACGCTGAGATTTCTTTCTACCTTCTCTTGGCTGCACAAGCATGCCGGAAGCTAAGTATAAACAAGGGGGTGGGGGGGGGGGCTGGGCCCAGTGAAGTTGCATTGTACGCGTGGCACTTTCAGCACTTTTTTTCTTAGAATGCGTGGATTGATATCATAGTGGTCACGAGTGACCGCATAAACATGTAATGGCCTACCATGGCAGTCGAAGTATTTATGCTGCCTTGATGTTCAGATTAGTCACTGGCGGTTAGATTGGGTATAAGGCGCGGTCATTTTAGTTTGTGGAATCGTTTGTATAAAGAAGAGGCAACAACTGCTAGCTCACCCAAACAATAACTGTGTATTCCAGGCCTGCTCAATTTTTTGTTTAAAAGACGGCTGATCCCTTTGCAAAGAGATTCGGCATAACACAAAAATGAAAGGAGTCTTCGCAGATATACTTCATCGTTTACATGATATCTGCAAGTCTTTATAATGTTTTTTGGTGTTTGGCAGCTAAAGCAACGTTTGACGAGGACGCACCTGCGTTGACGACTGCAGTGGTACTGAATTGGGACAACTAACGCCCATAATCGAGATTTAAAAGCTTTGGTAGATGAAGTTGTCAACACACATTTACACACAGCATATCATGAACCCTGACAAAACCTCCCATTATAGTCATTGCATCCCACGCCGAAAAAATAGCAGGGAAGAATGAGATCCTGGAATCAGGGCAAGGACTCACGCTGAGAGATGGGGCAAGAACCTTTTAGTTCTAACGAAATATCTTTGTTTTGTTTGCTTACTTTCTTTAAAAATGAGTGGGATCAATGAAAAAATTAGATATTAGGAATTTACAAATGAAAGTTACGGATACACAAACTGATGCAATAACATTGGGTACAACAATGAAGAAAATGAATAAATGAGTAATTTGGAAACAAGTTTTTTGGGATTAGTTCTTGTTTCTACAGCTTGAACTTCTTTCAACTTTTAGAGAACTGCTGCGAAATGCATTTTTCCCCTCACTGAATCATAAGGACAAAGCCCTGCCTTGTGCAGGGCGCAGGCAGTTACCCACAGACAAGTGCAAGCTAGTGCGTATCCTAACCTGCGGTTCTTCATGCCATGTACCCGGAACAATATCCAAGTGCGAATCGCCCAGCCACTGCACTGTTAGCAACATTCATTTATGTGTTGTGGGAATGTGAAGCCACTGGCTCCTCTTTCAGCGAGGACAGGTGGGCGGCACTCTTACGCACCCACGAAATTAACGATCAAACCCTGGCCGTCCAGAGTGTCGATGAACGGGCCGCCAAGCTCAGCTTGACGGTCCCTACGTGAGATTAGCCGTGTGGCACGGAGTCTCCCCTGTGTCTTCTTAGGACCGAAGTAAAGTTTTAATCAATCAGTAAAAGTACCAAAAGAAAATATTTAGAGGAAGAAGCAAGTGCAAGGATTTTGACGATGATGACGGTGATAACTCTTGTTTGCACTACCGGACATAACGAAAGATTTCAGAGCTCCAGAGTATCAAAGATAATCATCATCATCATCATCATCATCATCATTTCAGAGCTCCACTCTGAAAAAATAGTTCCCTTGCCAAATAGGCTCTGTTCGATTTGATTAATAAATCTCAGACAACGCTTTGAGATGGATCAATCAAAATTAGCGAATATCTCCTCTACCCCCGGTTCATACAAGAAAAAAGAAAACAAAGATCTGTGTTCTGTGCGAGGCCATTTTGGAATCGCACCCTATGTTCAAATAAGAGCTCTTGTTTATTACTTTAGCTCTTCAAGAATTAACAACCCGCCATGGTAGTGTAGTGGCGGAGGCACTCGGCTGCTTATCGCAGGTCAAAGGATTGAATTCCGACCACGGCACCCACAATTTCGATCAAAGCCAAAATGTTTGATACAAGTGTGTTTGAATTTAAATGCACGTTAAAGACCCCCAGTTAGTTAAAATTTCTGGAGGCCTCCATTACGTCTTCCTCCGTACTGATATTACTGACTGAACTTTATTACACAGCGCCATGAAAACATAACTGAAATTTTTGTCGACGGCTCTAAATTGACTAATCCTCGAGCAATCGCGAATAACTTCAATTTGTTTTTCCATAGCGTATTTTCGCAGTCTCAGTTGAAACAGAGTAATTCAGTAGCTTCATACCCTGATGTCAATATTGTTTCGCACAATGGTGTCTTAATTATTTTACTTCGAATAAAAAACAAATCGACGCCAGGGCCCGATTGCATCCTGAACGCATTTCTCCGTCGTTATGCTGAAACTTTGACGAAATTTCTTGTACTTATTTTTGAATCTTCTTTTCATGCGGCCACGCTACCTTCTGATTTTAAAATAGCCCGTATTGTACCTATTCCAAAAAAAGACGACCCACTCTTCATTCCCAGCTACAGACCCATATCTATGTTATCATCCGCCTGTAAGTTTTTTGAACACGTTGTTGCTACGTTCATTACACAATTTTAAGATACCAATTAAATCCTTTCCCTATTTCAACACGGGTTTCGCAAGGCCTTAAGGCCTTAAGTTGCATTTCTCACATTACTAACATACGCGCTGCCGCTTTCCGTAAACTTTTTTTATTATGACACAAACTCAAAACCGCTCCCTCTGAGGTTAAATACTTAGCATATACTTCTATATTTACACCCAAACTTGAATATGCCTGCGTTATTTGGGATCCTCACACTAAAACCAATATCGACTGCCTCGAAAAAATTCAAAGAAGAACCGTCCGCTTTATTTATGGTATGTACGGTCCAAAGACTTCGTTCCTGCTTTGATGGAAAGACATGGTATCCCAACATTAGAATCACGACGTAAATCATTTAGGCTAAAATTACTGTACCAATTGGTTAACCGGAAGCTTTTATTTGATCACAGCCCCTACATTAGTCGCCTGGAAACACGGCGCGGTCGTCATTCACACTCCCCTGCCCTAACTTCGTATTTCTCCAAAACTAATCTCTTCAAATTTTCGTTTTTCCCGCGCACAATCTGTGAGTGGAACAATTTACCGTTTGCCGCCCTCCCGTCGACAAATTTCATTGACGCACATGTTTTCCTGAGGATGTAAAAATGTTTTGCAGTTTTTTTATCCACTGATGCTTTTTGTTGATTGCTCACTTTCAGCGCCATGTTGTTTCCTTTTGTGATTCACGCAAATGCGATTCTCGCAATCCCACTTAAATTATTGCTGTTATGATAAGCTTGGTTGCATTATTGTTGTATGTGGGTGATGATTGGATTATTGTAAGCTGTGTGATGCTTGGCTTGATTGCCTTACTGCCTGTACCATTCCTGCTTGGGCTCCATGCCTGCAGTATCTTGTAAATAAATAAATAAAAATAAATATGATGGTTTAGAAAGTTGAACCTCCGCAGTTACTACTAAAAGAATCGGTAAACATATTGGCAGTTGTAAGGTATATCTCTCACTTGATTTTCTCCTTCCCGGATTTTGAATCTGCTCGCATTCACCTACCTAATTAGTAATACTTATGCACAATGGGGTCGTTATGTATGCCTAGTTCTTATGGCATATTTTTAATTAGATGGGTGATACGCTACCGCGGTGACTTCTGCCAATCGTGCGTGGGCAGAAACCACCATGGTTTTATCACTGAATTCAGGTACCTCAGAAATACGTTATGCAAAGTTCTATAAAAACGTAACTATCAGTTGAAGCCGATCACAAAAGCCCCTATCATCGGCCTGAAAAAATTCATGGTTTGTGATCGCCACCATACGCATTGCTGCAGTAGGCTTCTCGCTAGGAAATCGCAGTGTCTGTGTAAAATTCAAGGTCGTATACTTACACATAATTTTTATTTACACGGGTGTAGTCTCATGCCATCTTCTCTATGCTCTTACTGTCAAAAGCTCCCCCCTCAATAAAGCATTTGATGATTTTCCTCAGCCACCATCGTTTCACTGATGGTTTTAGGTTTTTAATCAAGTAATTGATTACGATGAACTCTCAAAATATTTCCCTTTGAAGTGTCTTCCCTGAGCCACATCAATACGAACGTCTGCTTTTCCAAGTTTATGTTGTTAGTGACACAAGACAAAAGTAGTTATGAAGTTTCTCCCAATAATAAGTAATTTGAAATAACCATCCTTAGTTGACTGTTTTCCACCATTTAGTTCTTTTCTTCTTCTGATCGCTGACTAGGTTGGCCATTTTTCAAATTTGCTTCGTACCCTGTACGAAGGATTTACTCCTCATCATTCACATGAATTCTATTTTTTCCAATATTGAGGGCCTCTTTTATAGCCGATGCCTTGTAGGGGAAAGAGCAATGAATCAAGAGACAGTCAAGCAAGCTGTCACCGAAGCGATGCATTCGCGGTGAACAAACTAGTGCCCCCAATTCACCTCTTCGAAAAATGAGTTGAATATAATAGAGCCTGTTGCTCTTTCTTTTGTGGACACAATTCTAAACCACAGCCGAGTGAAAGTTTATTTTGCTGCCCAGTATTACATCACTGTAGCTAAAAGAATTTTTGGCTGAATATTCTGCTCGCCTATTCCCTCCCCCTCCCACTGGGTGTGTGTCACGTGCAAAGCTCATAAATAATAACAATAAGAAACCGTCGCCATCTGCATTGCACAGAAGTCTGAAATTTACGTCTACATTCGCCAATATTGATCATCGCAAGCGCGTCGAGCTGGTACCATTGCAAGCAAAAATTATCGCTCAAGACATGGCTGTGCTTGCAGTGATGTCTGCTAACACAGTGGAAGGCAACCGACACCCGGCATTACTGGCGTCTCCTCCGCAGAACACTGCCCCGGCCATGGACGCGCTCAAGACGCTGGTCATGTTTGTTGTTATTGTGGTAATCAGCTGTTTCGGTGCGTACATGGTCACCGCCACCAAGATGCATGATGATAAAATTGGCGAGTCCAACACTTCTGATAGCCACAACCAAATAGCTGTTATCGCTCCAAAACTCGTGTGCGTGATGCAAAGCACACTGAAATATGGAAAGACAGGCGGTGTGGCTCACTCGGCATGCAACTACCTCGTATACTACGCCAAACCAGACAGTTTTGACTCCCACGTGCCGTACGACATGCGAGGCGTCTAAATTATCTGAGGACTCAAAGCTGAAGATACAGGATTGGGTCACCACGATGAATGTGGAAAAGATCACGGAAAGAACTATAAGAAGTTCGCATCGTAGCTTGGTAATAATTATGCGGTTATGAACTTGAATATTGCGAGCGACTTCTCGAACTTGCCGCTGTGGAACAAAGTGTCCGCGATGTCCTGAAAAATGTCTTGAAGGAACGAGAGACAGCCGAACTTGCCATGCTGGGCGTAGTTGTTCCGCCGAAAGACCAGGACTCCACCCGGGAGAATGGCGAGAAGTTGTAAAGGATAGGCAAGGGCACTTTGATCGTCTTTCAAGCTAACATCTCTTCCATTGTTCAGAGCAGCTCGTGCGAGATGCATTTCAACGAAGTGGTCATCACGAAAAAGAACTGCGAGAAGTTGGTCGAAGGAATACGCGGACCTGTGGCAATATCGATCACCATTGCCGTAGTTCAATTCGAGCCTAGCGACCCTTTTTAAGACAACGGCAACGAACAAGTGCAGAAACTTCACTATACTGGATCGGGACGGCCAGGTTTGTGGTGTGGTGTCGGAGCCCGTGAGTGAAAGCGAAGGCAACGTGTAAAATAGGTAGGTCTACGCGTATAACACAAATGCCTCGGACCAGGCGTTGTTTGTTCTCAACCACACGATCCCCCCCCCCCCCAGCTGAATGGAAATTCAACGTCGCTCTCTTTGATGTCGATTGGCATTTCCCATATAACGACACGGAGTGCCCCACTTTAAGATAAGCGAATTTTTACAGAAGAGGACTGTGAAAGGCGTAGTTATTTCTGTAATAATATGTGCTTCCTTTGTACAAGCAAAAACCTTTCTAGAAAACTACCTCGCGGGAGCACTCTTGCTGTTTTGTAGATGTAATAGAATTGATTAGAGGGAACTATTTTATTATTATACTTTATTGCGCAAAGTGTGCCTTGAATTTGGCAGTCTAGGTGCATTTAGGTGACAATAAAATGTTCATTGTCCAATGATGAAATATATGAAACATTTTTCCCAAGTGTACATCTTCATTTATAGGCCTTGATCGCTCACATATACTCTTCATGATTTGCCGAACAAATATGCCTGTCCATCCAATTAATTCACCAGTCTGTATGTATGTATGTATGTATGTATGTATGTATGTATGTATGTATGTATGTATGTATGTATGTATGTATGTATGTATGTATGTATGTATGTATGTATGTATGTATGTATGTATGTAATGAATGTAAATAGGTAGGTAGGTATGTATGCCGATGAGACCGTCCATCCATTCATCTAGTGGGCACTCCAGTTGCAGCCATCTCGCATTTTTTTGTCTTATACTACACATCTACAACTACCGCCTTCTAGCGAACATTTCAAGAACTAATGAAAGCTGGCTACGTGCAACTACGTACATCGACAACGCAAGACCCCCAACATATAGAGCCTCACCCCCTAAAAGAAACCCAGCATATTCATGGAGTAAATGATGGTGAGTAGACGAACCTATGGAAGTACTCCGACAAACCGGGAATCCCCCTCGCTGCTGTTCAACAGTTTCGAGCAGCCTGTGCCAGGGTCCTTTCGCTGCATAAAGCGTGGGGAACTCATGTAGTTTGCCCAGCTGGTGAATTAATTTAGCAAAGAGTTTTGTACGGTGTTCATGCCACTATGAAACTGTGTTTGGTACGCCCCACAGGAAGGTCAGGCCTCCGTTGAGCACTTCGTCCATGAACGCGTGGCCGAAGCTTTCAAGTTGCTGCCGCGTGAACAAGCTGGTGACGGGATCCAGCGCCACTGTGCCTTATAGTTAGCACTCCGGGTACTAACGTATGGCTACGACGGCTACAGCGGACAAGCCCGCACCCTAAAGAGTTTCGCCCTAAAATATTTTTTACAGACGTTACATTTTGATAAAACCACATGAACATGTATAATACAGTATGAAAGTATATTAAAACAACAACCAGGTGACACACTCTAAATTCTATCACCAGGCATCAACATTAGGAAGTGCGTAACAAATGGGTTGTTGAATGCTTCCAACTTATGACAAAAGCATCAATCAAAACTATTTAAGAGGGAGTTTTAGAATAGAGCACCGCAATTCCTTGCAGGTGCGGTCACTGCCGCTGCGCGTGCGTCGTAACGCGAGTCATCGTTCGCTTTCGCGGACCGCGCGCAGAAAATCCCAAATTGCGTGCGGTGATGGCCTTCCGCATGCGGCCAGAAACGCTGGTTTCGAGGCTACAGTGTCGCTGCGATCGTGCATTGGGGTTCGCAGCAGGGCAAAAGCTATTCTAAAACTCTTATGGCGCCCGCTTCGCCCGCAACGCTCGCAGCGCTTGCAAACGGTATTCTAAAACTCCCGATTGTCATCTGCCACCGCGTAAACATAGAGCATATCATGTATTTCAAATGCGCATATTACTAATGTATATATGTTAAAACGCATCTTTTCAAGCTTGTCTTCCGTAAATAAATTAGTTTCCTGAGCAAGGCGCCATCCGCTTTCCCGCCATTCTCTCAAAGTGGGTTGCACGGAAACGGTAAGGAACCAACCAGTCAAGCTAGCTACCAAATGCGCATAATGTGCCTTGTTTTCCTGTAGGATCACAAATAATGACCCAGTGCGTTTAACCAAAATTGTCGAAAAAACATTACTCATTGCGTACTAGCTACCTTTCAAGCGTTATTGCGCTAGTAACCCCAATAGAGTTTCTAAAAACTTCTGGAAACGACCCTCTTTTAGCTTTCGCTGTGACTGTGCTTACTACGCAGGCCTGGTGTTTTCGGGACATGTGAAGGTGCAAAAAAATTCTGGTGTTGTACTGAAAGCCTCTTTTACAATGCAAGGTTGCACATATGCTTAGTGTGCACTACATTCATCCGTTGGGTAAAGCTGTGAATAATTTGAAAGCTCCATGTCGTGAACTACTTCATGAATCCTTCGCGAAGCGTTTTTCTTCGAAAATGGTCATGAATCTTTCGAAATGTTTGGCAGATCCCACTGCACGTGGGATCTACCAAACACTTCTCCAAGTGGGCACTGGTTCTTTTCGTGTTTTTTGGCCCCTTAGTGAGCTGAGACAAATCAGCAACCACGTTAATAATGAAGAACCATGGAAGTACTTGTCGAACACAAAACACACCGGATAGGTTGAAAAGTGTGGCTTGGTAGCCGTTTACGAATTCCCGTTGCCCCGCAAAAGGCATACGCAGGTAACACCAAAGGATGCCTCAATACACGCTACGCGAAACCGAAGATTGATCATCGACTGAAACAAGAGAGTAGTTTTGCTTTTCATTGAGGAGACTGCCGCTGCTCATGAAAATTTCAGACATGAAAGCTTTCACCAGACACCGCCTTGTTAACTTGCGATTCACAGCGGGATCACAATTAATTTAATGAAAAGTAGCTCGTACAACAGTACGGCGAATACATAACTTGCAAAATAAAGCCATATTTTATGAATGTATATCTTAGGTCCTTCTGGAGATTAGCCCACTCTATTTTGCAATAGTTGACATTCCGTGTTCTTTAAATGTGAATTCTTCACCTTTGAAGAATTGCCATCTGGAAGTTTTGAGCCGGGGTGCTCATGATATATATTACCTTCAGGCAATGAACAAAAAGACATTAGCGAGGTTATCAGTTCGTCTCTTTACGTCTTAGTCACTCTTATGCCCAGAGTGGGTGCCATGGCGGAAGCCACATGGTTGCCATACGAGAGACTTCTCATAGAGTTTGCACAAGGTTAGTCCTTAATACTGTAGTGCAGAAAGACGTTACTTCGTCTGACATGGCCGTGCCATCGTCCCCGTTTTATTTGCACTTGGGCGTAGCAAAGCGGAAGCGGCTATTCCATAGCCAGATCAAGAGTGAGGGTGTTCTCATCGTTACCCGTGGCCCGTACAATTACATCAATTCTGCTCTCTTCTATCTTGGTGGCATCTGCCGTGACGCTACATAGGGCCATCTTCCAGTGTGACGCGCCATAGAAAATGTACATAGGACAGAGAAACGAAAGGAGAATGTACTAGGCCAATCTACGGCAGTTCGTAGAACGTCCAATGAAAAGTCCGGAGATTCCGTGGTCAGCTGTGCGGGTCAATGGTATGAATGCTAGAGGGGCTGAGGCTGGGATTCTCGTTGTAAACGAGGAGTTCGGAATACATACACCACAACAAGCTCAGTAATAGGAAATCGGAATTTCTCGGCAGCCAAAATCCCACTTTGAGACGCGCTCTTCCAGCGTGAGTACGAGACTTTGACAACTGGTGGTGCAACTTGACATGCAGGTGGCATAGTCTGCGGTGCAGAGAACACTGCTCTAGGTTTCCTGCACCCACGTACTATGCGAGGGAGAATCACGTGAGAGCTTTGTAAGGCGGCACGTGCCAGCTTAAGCCAGCAGCCTGTCGATGGAATGTGCCATAGACACAGACGTCAATGACGACAACGTTTATGGCACCATGGGCGTCTCTTACGCTCGAAGACATGAGCCAATAGTACTGTCTGATGTAACTGCTGTAGCAAAACGCTAGTTTGCGAGTAAAACCTTGAACAAGAGCCAATAGACAGGTGGCTGATGATGGTGATCTTAGTTACCAACGTTTTGGTACGTTCGAGACGGTCTAGGCGTTGCTCAGTGCCGCTGAGCTGGTGGATAGCGTTCCATGTATTCATGGTAGGCGTGCGGGACCGTCGAGAAGTGAGGCGGCTTTCGACGTCAGCTTGGAGTACGTAATTGATTTGCTCAAACATCAATTCCTGAAATCTGATGTTATTGAGCTCAAGGGCCTCCTGAGTGTCCATGAATAATGTTTCAATACAAGCAGCACGGAGTGCTGGCAGTGGTGGCCTGAATCGTGGCGGCTAGACTTAGGTAGCCCGTTCCATGGCTGCAACAGCGGGTTGGTGGAAGCGATTAGGCTCTGGTGAAGGTTTCTTGCATCCTAGGTCACCAAATGTATAGCAAGAAGACTTTTCGACGGTTTAAAAGGCTTTCCGTCAACTAGGCTTTATTGGGACGTCGTCACCATGAAGCAGTAGCGGCTGCCGCGAATGCACATGAAGAGCCAAAGTGTTCTTGAACCCGTGGTTTCTTTTCCTAAACTTTTGAGGCATGATCGTCATCCATAGTTGTGCACATCAAATCACGCTGCTCTCATCCTTGGTCCTGTCCGCCACGGTGCTACAGAATTACCGCTGTCTTTTTCTTGTAATTACCGCCAATAACTGTTTCTCACCATTACCACGTTGCTACTCACTTCATGACATGCAACTCTAACTATTGAAGCTTTATTTTTTTGGGGATGTCAAGCTTACGAAGGTAACCATGTAAAAAAATCACTGCGCGAAATACATGAGTGAATGACTGCAGCAATAAATCTCAAGCAGCTATGCAAGGAATAATAGTCCCCTTCAAGGATCACACCTAATCTTTTTTTTCAGTGTGTTAGTTCTGTTTATCATGCGTGTAAGATAGAAAAATTACCATTTAAATGTACAGACCTTCCGTCGTCTTATCGTGTCATCTCATGTCGTTGCTTGATGTCCAGCAGTAAAAACATATAAAGTGTAGCCATGTGCAGCATACGTGTGCACAGTGTGCAGCGGGGGCGGGGAAGAAGGCGATGGTCAGAAGGAGGCAAAAAATAAAGTTGGGCTTAAATTCTTTAGAAAAGTTCTACATTGGAATTTTTTCTTGCTTAATTTAGAGGGTGTAAGGCATATATGGGCTATGAGGTACGTCAAATTCGAATTTTGCGCATAATTGTTTTCGAACTGGGATTCCGTAACGTGCCTTTTTATTGAAAAATATATGGCTTTCTGGCACCCCGCATTCATGAAGTTGCGCTCCTCAGGGTTCGTATTGAATCCGTGCTTTTTCCCTTAACGTTTGAGGCTTGAAATTCACCGCGTATAAAAACGATGTCTATTTTCTAAATCGTAATTCGAAACGCTGCCACGGGGGGTACAAGTAAAAAGTACAAATAGACATGAAACACGCACACTGCCATTCAGTTTCACACGAGGACCGTACTTATTCCTCTTAATTATGTTTTTAAATTGATTTATTCCCGCTAAGCGAATGGGAAGGATGCAACTCAAGACAAAGAAAATTGAAAAAGGAAATTATTTTATGCATATTGTATGTTTGTGTTTTCACGTGTGATTGAGTTAGTTCCACCTTGAATTCATCTGTTTTTGCACGGGTAAGGTCAGTCAGCTGTAATGCCGACCTTCTAATAACGCGTGCGATGATCTGCCACTGAGTTACTGTGGCGATTAAAATTAAAAGTTTATCCAATCCAATCCCTTCGTAGTAGTTTAACTTATTCGGACTGCATGCGTTTCACCAAATACTCATAGGAAGCCGATCACAGCCATGACAAATGACACGTTTTCATTACGGAGTGTTTCTAAGTGCCGTGGTGAACTTCGGAACACTACGGCGGTCTTTTAATTGACTTTCCTTATGCTGTGTAACTGTTGCATGGTATATATTGCTAAGAAACAGAAAAAAATTTAAACTTTTGCATTAAAGTTTACTTTTTCTAAAGTATCGCACTATTCTATATTGCTCTTATTCGCGCATGGGTCAAAGACGCTATATTCTCACGAAGAGGAGAAAGAACAGGAAAAAAGTAAAACAGCGCAAAGCACACTTGTAGAACGCCTAATAGGTTTTATCTTTACTCGTAATGGGCTATCAGGGGTCTGTCTGAACGCATATGGCAAGTTTTCTTAATAATTCTGCTGTTCATTTGTTTGTTCATGCAAATTGGGGAAAGTGATAACGTTTCATTATGGGTTTACCATAACGTCTTCTTTTCTTAGCAGCCCCATCTTCAGCCGCTTTTAATGCATTTTATCTTTTCTTTTTCCACGTCATAGGTTTCATGTTTGATTGTATTTCGGATTGAGGAAGTTCATGTTCGTTTGAAGAGACATCCTTTCAAGTTCAAGGCCATTCTACTGAGAGCCATGCAAAAAAACAAACGGTAAAGGCGCCCTTTTTTACCCAGACATCTTCTTTTATTCATGGGCTGTCTCAGTATAGCGGACAAAAAAGCAGTCGTTTCTTTTGAATTCTTTATCAACTTGAAATACCTTTGGTTTAAGTGAACTAAAAGCGAATTTTTTTGGAATGTTTAGTCTTAAAGGACTTCGTAAGAGGGAATAATTGGCGAACATTTTCACCCACATGTTGTCCAATACATTTGCATGTTACGCGACAATTTATTTCACTTGGCTTGGCAGATGAAGAAAATATACAGGCTATGCAAATATAAAAAGAGTTTCCGACATTTTCGAGACAACGAAGCATACACAATCAACATGATCGAATTAACAGTCACAACCGAACACTCATTGCTACACATCTTGGCCTTTAGTATCATCCTCTCCTATCAAGTCTCCTCTATACAGACTCACATATTCTGACACGCACTCCAAAGCAGTGCCTTGCATACACTTTTTACATATTTATTTATGACAGGCGCGACTTACGTAGAGAAGGCCTTGACGCCCCCCCCCTCATATTCAACTTTTCTAAGAAGGTTCTGGATAGGTACACCTTGTGTTGTCATCTATTTCAAGATAACCTTACTGCTTCATAAACATTTAACTCATATTCAAATGAATGATATCAAGAGGCGCAAAAACACTGCTTGCATGACATATTGGTATCAAAGAGAATTGGCACTATGAAAGAATAACAATTCGAGGCTAAGGAACATGTTAGTCATGTCACTCGAATTCACTGAGTCTAAAATCGAGCCACAACTATGAGTGAGTCCGGGTGAGTAAAGTGTTTGTACACTTGAGTTCAAGTGAGTTGAGTTGAAGATGTTTTTCGTGATTGTGCGCCCGAGTAAATTTCACTCAAGAAAATGTTAATGAGTGTAGGTCCAAATGTTTCGTGAGTGCGAAATTTATTTTATGAGTTTGTTTTGTTAAGCCCCTCAAGGTTTGCCGACTTATGCAGAAAACTGGCATGTTCACTCCATCGCTGGGATTACTTGTGAATTCTGATAAACTGGAAGTGTTGAACCGTATATTATTACTAGATAATTTGTACGTATCTCTAGGAAAACGTTTGCTCCAAATTGTATATACAAATTGTGCAGCTTGCCTCAGTGGCGTAAGCGAGTAACCAACAGAGGAGCATGGTGGCGTTCAAAATTTTGTTGATTTTTTAACTCTTTGGTGCCCTGTTTATTTTTCTTCATATCTTTATCGTTACTACATCTACCTTTTTTGCATATGTTACTTTCTACTTCTTTCTCCATCTCTCTATCCACTAATTCATAAAATTCTCACACTTTATTTCTCTTCTTTCCCTCCACTCATCTCAAGCTTCTTGCTTTGTATGCCTATTTCTCGTTTCCTTGATATATAACTTTTTCCTGTCGCCGTCACTTTCAATATTGATCATTTATTTCTTTCACTTTGTTCCCTTTCATTTATTCATTTTTTCTGTCTGTCTGGGTTGCAAGTTTCTTCTTTGAAGCTCGAAAATCAGTGGTTCAAGCTGCACAGCATGACACCAATTGAGGCGTGATATGATGCACAAGGTGTTTGCACGGTTGTTATCACCACTGTTTCATGTGCAGAAATGAAATATCAGTTGCTGAGAAGGGTCGATTACTTGTTGTTGCGTTATAATGATTATTACAGCGGACGATCACGGATTTCATAGCTGACGTACTTCTCGTTGATGTATTGCGCTCTCAGCGGGTTGCGGTAAACATCGTCAAAAGCGAGTATTCGTACCTTGGGGTCACCCTGTTTACATGCCGCTGCGAGACCTCTATTGAAGTGGTGTTACATACTTTTGGGCCTCTCAGTTTATTAGTTTGCCTAGCCTAAATGCTCCTAGGCCTAAATATAAGGTTGAACAACATTCAGCCTCCTCGTGGATACATGAACATATCATTTCTTGGCATCTACGTCATCCCAGCTTTGCGTACCCTCATGGCGGGAAGCCTGGATATGGTTGGGGTGACAGATATAGTCCTGCGCAATGCAGACGTTGTTGTGTGCCTTTCTGCTTGTAAAAGCAACATAGATAGGCGAACCCTTCGTACAGAAAAGTGTGTTTTAAGCAAATAAAGCATGTTTACCATGACAGCTGCGATGGCTCCGAAGCTTACGCTACGACGGCCAACACTCCTCGTATTTGTGTATGTGCGCATCATTTCGCCGTATCCGCGCTGGCAGGTTTTGTTTCGTTGAGAGCGTATTTTATTTCCTGGCAGTGTACACCTATGACAGCGCACATAGCATACGAGTAGGTGCCTCCTTTGGTGATGCATGCTGTAATGCAGCAGCGTGTTTACACTCTCTATCGATGCCAGCCTAACCTTCAAACGCACCTTCCCCGCTTTCTTCTCATGTGCTGCCACATTATTCTTTACTTATGCAAACCACATTAACATCTTCAAACACAAGCAGGCATTGCGAAAACTTATACGATTACTTCTTCCAGGGTATCTGCCAATTACTTGAATATTAGAACTGAAATGTTTCGATGCAGAGAAAAGCAAAGCGTACTGATAGATTTGCGTGATTGTGGAAGCCACTGCTGGAATAAATGCAATCATAAACAGTGCAACAAAACAAGAAACAGAGAGAAAAACCTAATACCACCGCAAACTTATAGCAATTGGTACCGCCGCGGTTGTCTAACGGCTAACGTGCTCGGATGCTGACCCGCAGGTCGCGGTATTAAATCCCAGCTGCGGCGGCTGCATTTTTGATAGATGCGAAAAGGCTGAAGCCTGTGTGCTCAGATTTGGGTGAATGTTAAAGAACCCCAGGTAGTCAAAATCTCCGGAGTCCTCCTGCTACAGCGGTTCTTAAAATCATGTGGTAGTTTTGGGACGTTAAACCCCGCGTATCAATTGACTTATGGCATTTGTTCTTTACGGCCGATCATATACATCAACAAGCTGCGCAGGCGCGCCATGTTAACTTCAACTGGCAAAAAATTAAAGCAGACATTATATAAGCTTACGCGAAATAAACTCCACTCTGCAATGTAGAACGTGAACAATAGGTGGCTCAGACACTCCACGGCTTATTTCCTTTTAAAAATGCTTCTGATGTTTCATAAGCTGTTGTTTGCTAACTTCGACCGTCGATTTCATCGGACTAAGTGAAAAAAATTGCATCGGGGTGCGCGTCTCATTTCGCCTTAAAAGCTTTTTCTATGATGTTAAATATATGATATTACAATGCCACAGTTGCATGTCGTATAGTAAAGACGTTCAGGAGGGAGTACTTGCCTCAGTGTGAGCATTGTGTTTGCCATAACAAAACTTCATAAAGATAGAGCGCAACGTGTTTAACTACCAACGCGATGTCGCCTCTTTACGCTTTTGTTATTGTAGCTACTGCAGCAGCCCCAATACAGGAGAAAAATTACCTGGCGACAACCGCGCGCCACTGCAGCAACACAACTTTCTCTTTTCAGGGTAATGTTATCAACAGAATACGTCATATATGCGTGATAAATGTATAAGTATCACCATAAGTCACAATGGAGAGCTTACATTTCTCAACAATTGTCCCTACATATGATATCCACATGCACGCATCTCTACCTTATGGACGATGTCAGAGAGACGATGTTTGTGTACCCATGGCGAGGCGACATTGCATAGAAAATGACTTACGTGGTCCTTGCTGTTCCTTCTTTTAGATAAATTAGACGACTTTTGTCCGAAAAACAGCAGCCGTGAGGACCATCGGGTGGTAGGTGCGGCACCTTTGACTGCCACTTACGAGAAGGGCGATGATGCACCGTTCTTGTTCGCCATGTTTGTACGTCGTCTAGAGTGCAAACAGTGTGTTCCGAGAAACTCTAGCTGATCGCCCCTAAGATAATGTGCGCCGCATGCAGCTACGCAAACACGAGAAGAGCGAGAGGGGCCGTTGCAACCGCAATTATAAAAATGCAACTGTAGCAAATAATGATGGAGTGTCGTCTATTACTGGACGGTGTGTTGATATTTAAAATGCGTCTATAACTTCAATAATCTGGAAACTCGCAACATTTCGCAACTATGAGCATAAAGTTCTTTGTTGGATTGAACTTAGTTTGGAAGTACTTATATCTATTTCTGTGTATATCAAAGAGCTGCATTTCAAACTTTAGAGTCGACCGATTTGTGTCTTGAACATGTCGAAAAGTTTTAATAATATTTTTATGGTGAGGGTTGATCAAGTTACAGGAAGAAGAATCGATTGTCGCAGAAGAAAAGCCTAGCCCAGAACGCTGTCACTTCTTTTTTTCCTCCCTTGCACTTCCGCGAAAGTCTTCAATTATATCCCCCGTTCATGACAATGCCCACTGGGCGAGTTAGTATCGCGCGTACTGTGGTTTAAATGGGCAGTGTGCATGACGTCAGTCTTTCTAGATCGACGGTCTGAAAATGTGAGTCGTGATCTTACGCACGTGACGTCGCTATCTAAGGCGCTACAAAACGACGAAGGGACCTGTAAGGCTGGCCAGAAGCTTTCGATTCCAGCCACGCTTACGGTGCAGAGTGCACAGCCACGTGCGCGGGTGCTATGCAGCGAATTGCGAGCTTCTCGGACAGACGAGCTTGCTACAAGCTCACTCCATGGCGGCCATACCAGTGCGGAGCGCGTGATAGCAGCGCTGATTAAAAAAAAGTTAGAAAAACACGTGTGACGTTCGAAACACAAGTTGCACAATTGCGGTGGTTATCAAAAAATACCGCGTGCGAGCACGTCAGCGCCGCCAGTCAGTACATTTTAGCACTGCAGCGACGTCAGCGTTATTGTCGCGCTATCCTTTTGCCAACTCATCACGTGCCTCCCACAGCCACGTCCGAGGGCGTTTGTTTTCTTTCGGGCAAGTTCTTTCATTCCCCAAGCAGCATAAAAATTTCGACAACCTGAAGGCATAAACGGTGCACACGCAGCACTCTCGTGCTGCTCGTTTCAGTTTTATCAAATATCGCAGGTAAACATAAGGACAAGTTCTCCCTAGGGGCGCCCGCATCAAGGCGGCAATGCGGAAACATCATGAGTGTGGTGCAAATGAATGCGAGACAAGGTAGCCCAGTGATGGTATTACTTTTACTTCTGGGTGCGTCTCTGTATAGTCTGCGCGATAAAGCTGATAGATTAATCGTGCCGCCTGGCATGATCACTGCTCCTCGGGAAGAGCAATAGTAGGGGGTGTACCCGATCTTTGTCGCAGACGTCTCTCAAACTGATTGACGCGTGAACTGGGATGCAAACTCATTGATTCTGAGGTGGCTTCAGTTCAACTCATGACTGTCATGATGCCGGTGTGACTGTCGAACGTTTTATGTTTTATGCAGTAAGCGCTAAATGGCAGCTTCTTTGCAATATAAAGTAATTGTGTCAGCTTGCACCACTTGCGCAAGCTAGGAGTCATAGAGGAGCTTGATATAACATAGCTTTGTCCAGCTTTTTAAGTCGGTTGTCTACTCCTGTGACCGCCGCAGTTGGCTATTGTCTAAGGTACTCGGCTGCTGACCCGTAGGTCGCGGGAGGAAATCCCGGCGGTGGCGTCCGCATTTTCGAAGGTTGCGGCAATGCTGGGCCCCTGTGCGCTCAAGTTTTGGTGCACGTTAAAAAACTCCAGGTGGTCGAACTTTCCGGAGCTCTCCACTACGGCGTCTCTCGTAATCATATTATGGTTTTGGAACGTTAAACCCCACATATCAATCAAATCAGCGAGACCTTGTTCATTTAGTGTCCTCATGACAGTATTGATGCGCGTGTGAGCGCAGAGACCTTTAGATACGTAGCTTGGCCACTAAGAAAGCTTTTTTATGACATTTCGTTCAACAGAACACTTGCATACAGTCAAACGCGACTCTAAATTCTAATTGTATATAAAAAAGGCCGTCGAAAATGCTCTGCATCAGCAACAAATGAAATATCTGATGAACTGCTTGTGCCAGTGTTTAGGATTTGGTTGGAACTGCGTTTAAGAAATACTAACATCTCAGACTTCGTCATCACGCAAGGATTACGAAAATTACTTCTGTATGTCTTTAAATGTCATTATCCCAGCGACTGTGAGCATAGATAAATTGATGCTTCGTATTTATTGTTCCCAGAAGGCTCTCACTCTCGATCGTAAAAGAGCGCAACTACAGAGTTTTGTAAAATGCACTTAGCCTTTGTGTTGTTCAGACCTACACACTATTTTATAAATATGACGTCCTTACCTAACTAAGTGGCTATATTATGACGCACGTGCGGCAGTGCCATGAAAACGCTAAAGCAAGTGTCTTTCTCGCGTGTAATCAAACCGCCGATTTTCATAACTACGCATGATACTCGCATATCCCGGAGAAATTTATTTCTAAATTCACTAGCTATTGAAATTCAGATAAACGGTACTAATACGCGGCAAAGAAACAAGGGACAGGACCAAGTACTAAATCCATGTTGCGCTGTTTATCTGAACTTCAATAAGCAGAAAGAAGCGTGCATGAACACAATATAGGCAAAATATTTTCGAATCTCCACAGTTGTCTTCGTTAAGGATTTATTCAATAATAACTAAGATTTTCACCAAAAAGTTTTTCCATTTGGTGAAAGATATGAATAAAGTTAGTTCATTGACTTCTATAGGTGTATGTTTAGGGTATAACACACTTTTGGTTTCTTTAATTTTATCTGGCTTGGTTTCGGCTGGTTTCTACCAGTTGTGGCCTATCTTTTGTCTTTTTGGCACGGCAACCTTGTGACTTGACGGCGTCACGTAACGCCTTCGTGAGACCAACATGACCAGTTTGTTTCATCTGTGCTTCAGCCGCGTTCGCCTCCATCGCTCGCGGGCAGAACATCCGATGGGTGGGGGGATGACGTAACAGAATGGGACGTTATGCGGGACATGACGGCCACGTGAAAAAGCCGATGAAATTGTCCACAGGATAGGCATTTGATCAAATAGTGGCAAAATCTGTAAAAAATTGCCCATTTCTATGTACAAAAGTAGAACATCAGCTTTGAACACAAGCATGAAGCGGCGTGACTTCGCCAAGTGAGCAAGTGAGGCTTCTCATCGTTAAAACTCAAACACGTATATAAAGGCAAGCATGTGATACAAGCGTGTGATACGTTAATTATTAGGCCTACTATTTCAAATCGGGTCAAGAAGTTCAAGAGTATTCGTTCTTCTTTTGGAAACGAAACCGAAACACAGCCATAAACGAAGCCACAATTGTGATTCGTCACCCACAAGTACGAAGACTAGGCAAATCTGTGGACTACCCATTACTACCATTGTCCCTAAACGATCGCAGCGCCGGATTCCCCTGTAGTTTTAGGAAACTTTATGGCTTATACCAGGAACTTCCGGATACTTGAAGTGGCGTATGCAGGGATGCTGTAACTTCTGCTCGATTCCTGAGTGGTAATACCTGTTTCGGGGCTCAGCCGTATGTTTCACTCGGAGACAGGAAGGATGCATCACCTCTCGCACGACTCTCTTGGCATTGATCGATTGACTTGTTTGCCTCTCGAAGCGTGGAACTAGGCACGCGCTGACACTAGGCCTGGATTGCTGACTCAGGCTTCAGGCACACTGACATATCTAGCACCCAATACACGCACCTCCTTGTAAGCAACATGTGTTCATGACTGGACTTCATGAAGACAGTTTCAAGGTAGCAAGCGTTGTACCCCAAAAAACTATTGGTAACCACTTTTACGAGCTCCTAACGTCGAACTAAGAACATGTTTCCCAGTTTCTTTGAAAGATAAGGAAAGTCTCTCTTTAGTTTTTCAGATAAAAGGAACGTGCGCTAAGTTGAAGGTAATCTATAATAATTTTATGTATCACCAAAGAACATTTATTTGAATACATTTTGTGAAATAACGCAAGAAAAGTGTGGAAAATCCGCAGGCTGTTTTCTAAACCTCTTCTTGCCCACCGATGCTATTAAGACACATTGGTGGACGAAACCGGATGCCATAAAGAGCTTGTGTTTGTAAACAGTGAATTGGTCTATAAGATAGTGGTAGAGTCACTCTTCAGCTCCGAAGAGAGCAAAAGCTCACATTCATTGCAAAAAACAATACTTTTTTATCAATATTGCAGTGTTTATTCTGATCGTGAGCAGGAATATAGTTCAGTCGAGCACATCGTTGTTGCAAAGATTGTTGTATACTATCACCTCTTTCATAACATGCCACCAAAGAGTAGAGAGATATAGTAGAAATTAATTTATGATAGATTACCTCAGAAAATTGCCATGTTTTACAACTTTCCTTTTCGCTTTTTATAGACATGATGTTTGGTATTTAAGGTTATTCCGCTTCCCTCGCAAATTTACGGAACATAAAGATTAAGTGTTTTCTAAATCCTAGTCACAAGGCGATAGTTATAGCGGGAGAACGGAACGACGACAAAGAGACAAAAAGAACACGAGCCTCCTTGTTGAAACTTTGTCCTCGTTCTGTTTTCGGGCCTTAACTATCGTCAAGCTATAGCAACTAGCCGAAGCTTCCACACTCCTAGTCACAAGGCACAGTTATTTCGTGAAAAATATTCACGAGGGCTGTTGCTGCAGCAGCACTACAATGACGTGCATTGGCAGTGTTGGCGGGGTCCTTGCGATGCGTTGCATCCTCTGGTGATAATAAAAGGCTACCCCAGTATTACTTTTTAATAATATACAAAATAAACGAATAAGTTTTTGTCGTCATTACTTTTCAACGGCTAGTCCTGTACACTTCACTGTTACAAATAAAGAAAAAAACAAAATAGCATATATACACATATGGAGTCCAACATAGGTGAGAGTAAAAGTTCTCCTACGGGCAGAACAAACGCGTGATCACCACGCTCACTTTTAACTACAGGCCGCTTTGTAGTTTTCACAAATCCTCGTTTCTTCGAAGAAGTGTTGCAGCACTTTTATTGCTTTGCCATTTGTTTTAGATGGTCATGAGCCTCGTAGTTTGTTCAACGCAAATGGCCGCTCGGGATCTAACTTATGGAGTTCATGTACGAATCACCTTCGGTGTGTGTCGTATTTGGGACAGTCGAGCAATAGGTGATGAATATCCTCGTCGTAGTGGCCACAAGAACGTGCTGACGACATTGCACGTTTAATACCAAGTAGAAAGTGCTTTGTGGAAGCAGTTCCGGGTCTTAGGCGATCTATGAGTGTACTCGTAGGCCTTGGGAGGTCATGGTCTAATTGGCATTCAATATTAGGATCAACCGTTTATAGGATCAATTCCTTTGTTTTGTCTGTGAACCAGGTATGCAATCATAATTCACGTTTCAGCATTAAAATTCTATTTATGTCATTTTGAGAGACAGGGATGAGGCACGTTTGCGTAGAATGATGAGTGGTTTTTGCCAACTGATCTGCCATTTCATTTCCTTTGACACCGCAGTGTCTGGGAACCCACTGAAATGCCAATCGGTCATCCACCTTCATAGCATCTGAAAGCTCTTTTAGTATAGCGTATACTCTACACACATCAACGTGTTTTTAGGTGGCATTTTCCACACTGCGAGTGCCGCAAGAGTGTCTGTAATTACCACTATTTTTCTTGGTGTCGTTGATTATTTAATGAAGCTTATGGCTAGCAAAATTTCTACGAGCTCCAACGTTGTTTGAAAAGACAGATGGCCTAACGGACATGCATATTATTTGTGTGATTCCTGAATTGAAATGTCGCTGTCTTTTTGGCGACGGAGCCATCAGTGTACACACGAGTGTAGCCTTGGTACCTGTGAAACAAGTGATGTGAAGCCAACGGCTGTGCAGAAACAATTGGCATTTCATGTTTGCTTCGAAGTACTTCTATTGACGTTTAAATAGGTGGTAGCTCAAGCATCCATGGCGGGTAGTTTTGGTTAAGTGGCCAATGTGTCGACACAGGACGCCGGGAAATTTATTGTTGGTACACAAAGTGTATTTGCGCTCCGGCATGGTTCACCATGTTTGATATGATCGATTGTGAAGGGTGGTTAGAAAAGGACGATCTGACGTCCCCATCACGGTGCCCCCCGTTGACCTCTTCTTTATTCCGAACGCTGCTCTGGTTCTAATGATGATTGCCACTCCTAATTTCTACATAATCTACTAAATCTTCCATGGTCTCGCAGTAAGGACTTGCGATCAACAATACCAAAGTTGCTGTAAACTATAAATGCAATGTTTGTCACTAGTATTTCAAGGTCCAAGTCAATATACGTTGAACAGTCTGAGTTTTCTTCTTGCGCCTGGTTTTCTAGTGGTGCTTCCGATGCTTGTTTAATATCCGTGCTTTCGAACGCGTTGCCTTCGGTGATCTTGCGCTTTCGATCATCAAGTTGCGCTGGCAGAAACATGATTTTTCTGCGAGGTTTGGAGCAGCTCACTATGAGAAGCTTTGTCTTTGCATTTCTTGCCTTAGCTGCGTACACCTTGGAAGCATCATCCTTCTGCCTCCACCCTAGACTTGACTGCTTCATTAGCCGTTGTGAACCTGTCTTGATATACTCAATCAATAGCGAGGTAGCTTGTACAGTCCGCATTCTTCTCCGCCTTGAAGTTTGTAGCTTACTCGTAGAGCTCTTAGAACTATAACAGACAGCAGACTCTTGTGCCCTCGCAATTTTTCTCTTGCTCCTTTTCAATTGACTGCATCTTGATTTGCTTCTTTGAGACATATCTTCGTGTGGCTGCGAGCAATGTACATTGTCTGAATCTGTTGGCTGTTGTTTGCACCCCTTTCTAACTTTAACCCCGTATTCTAGAACGTCCTTTCACTCAAGAGTTCACTTTCACTTAAGAAATCCGATCGGAACGCCTTCTATAGGCATGGCAAGTGAGTGCATATGTGCGATAATCTGCTGCAATTCTCGAGTAGCACAGCGTCATTTTCAGCCGAGCAGTAACGCAGTGTTCAATTCTGTCAAGTGAAGGGTGAAAGTCGAGTCGAGGAGCGTTTGTGAATACGGGGGTTAATGTCGCATGAATGCCCTTTTAGATCTTTAAAAGCTTCCCGTTTTTCGACCATAAAAGTTTCTTCCTCCACCATGTGCACTTAAGTTGATGTAACTATCGCATCGTTTGCATCATTTATATAGGGTGCAAACGGTATTTATAAAGGCGTGGGACAGTTCTTTGGAAGTAGTGGTTTTTTGCGCGCTCGAATGCTCGTTAAGGTGGTGAAATCGGCGACCTTTTGGCTTCCAGCACGTTCAGCAATTTGTCATGAGTCGGAGTCATTTAGCTTCCGTAGAACAAGATTGCTGCTGAACAAGCAGAGGCTAGATGGCAGAGCCATAGACGAAGAGTGCACGCTAGCTTGTTTTTCTGTCTTCATCTTTTGCCTCGTGGCCTCCAAGTGAGCTTGCCGAGCATTTACTACGTCCTCTATCGTATATTCTACTCTGACCTTTGTTCAAATGTTCTGGTATTCATAAAGCTCAGAGTCGCACGTCTCAGTTCGCAAACGTTCATTATAAACTGCGTCTCCCACTTCTTTGTCAATTTCTTTAGGAAGCTTGTGATGCTCAATTGAAATTTTGTGAATATATCGCAACTCACTTAGTGATGGATGCTTCACGTGTACTAAACGTTAAATGTTGCCGATGCCTTCTGTGACGGCCTTGTGCACATGAATCCGCCTTTCGTGGAGGGCCTCAGTCATCTGGTCCAGTGTCGTAAACGTGGGATATCACTGGCCGCCCGCGTGACGAGGCGAAGTCGGAGTCAACACGCACAACGTCAACGATGATCTTGGCGTCGGCGAGATGTCATGTCCTACAACGTGGGACACTGGTATACGGTTAGGCCTCGCACATCAGCTTGATATACGGTGGTTTTACAAATGTCCTCCAGGCTACGACTGCGGTCGAAATTTGTAGTTGAAATACCTGCTCTGTCTCATTTCCGCGAGTCATTCATCCCGCGTTTCTCGGCACCAATATGTTGAGGAAACGACGAGCCGCTGTCCGCATGGCAAATTCCTCGTTGACCTCTTCTTTATTCTGAACGCAGCTCTGACTCTCATGATGATTGCCACACCAAGATTCCATATAATTTACAACAAAGGGTGTTGCGTGACAAGATGAAAGAGGTGCCGACAGGTCTCCACAATTTTAATCACTGTAAAGTTGGATTCTCTTGCCTATGCCACTGTGAGAGAACTTGATGTTGCCTGTGGAACACCCAGACATATGCGTAAGCTTCGTACTTGTAGCAGCGTAAGTCTGTGTAGAGACGTTCCAGAGATGTTGCGGAGAACTGGCGTGGAGTAGGCAAACTTCTTTCGGAATAGGGCACAATTGACGTTGAGTAGAGATGCTGATGCACCACCCCATTCTGTTCCCGCTATGCGGCCTATAACATTTATGGTGCTGTTCACTTGATTTTCTAATCAGAAATATGTTGACTCCATCTGAGTTGGCTGTATAATGTACCACCAAAGAAACGATGATTTCGTGTCATTGTAATTCTCTGGTCATCCACAAAACGTTTCAAGTTTTTTACTGTCTTTCTTTTGAACTAGAGATTTAGCGAGACAAACATGCATGCTTCACTCTTTCAGGTAATCACTTATTACGTTTAGTCCTTGCTGAAGCCAATGTTTGATCACATCCAGTGATTTTTGGGACGTCCATATGCATATGTCATCTGCATACGTGGATATGTTCAATGCTTCGGGCAGCACTTCTTGAACACTTGCCATTGCAGCACTGAGAAGAAGCGAATTTAGAACGCTTGCTTGTGATACACTTCAGCTCATGTTGAAGTGAACGCTGTGTTATTGGTAGAAATGTATATTTGCCTGCTACGCAGGAAGCTGGAGATCCATTAAAGCATGCGGCCATGAACCCTTATTGAGGTAAGCTCGTACAGCACAGAAAGATGGCTCACAGCGTCGAATGCGTTTCTTATAGCTATGAAAGCCGCAACATCCTTGTTTTCACATCTGATCTCATGTTCTACAAATGTCAAAAAGGTCGGAGACGTTCTCCACAGTGCATCGCCATCGTCTGAAGCCAGCCATTTATCTGCAACAGAGTTGTTAGCTTCAAACCACCACTTTAACGTTCTGTCAACCATTTTTTCCACGACTTTAGATACACAGCTAGTAAGGCTTACTGGTCGAAATGAGTAAAGCGAAAGCGGCGACTTACCGGCGTTTACCAGAGGGACATTTCTCGCTACCATCCGAGACAATGCAACGTACGCCTCCGTCCACGTGTCGTTATATATCTGCAGAAGAACTGGCATGACGTTGGGGCCTAGATTTTTCAGAACACCGTACGACACGTTGTCGGGTTCTGTTGCCGTTCCTACTTGGGTTACTGTTAGAGCAGTACGCAACTCTAGTAGGCGAATATGTGTTATCCACTGGAGCATGTTATACAGCATATGCATCTTGGATTGGCTGCTCTACAGAATTAGGCAGTGCAGTAGTGTTGTGAATCAATTGCAGTTACAGTGAGAATAGGGAAAAACTCATTAGCAACATCACGAACGGATAATTCAAGACGTATGACCAATGCTATGATTGGGTTTCACTGGTATACCGGATGACTTACAGCAGTTATTGTTGCTAGATTTTCGGAAGTGAAGTAGATGGGTTCAATGAATTGCAGAATTCGCGCCCTTTTTTTCAAATGTAACTTTTGCATGTGTCGGTTAGATTGGACGGGTGCAGCCTGACCCTCCTAGAAGTCTTCTATCCTCCCAGTGCAGCAGTAGTGACCTTCTGCTTGTCCTCTGATTGCTCGTAGGCACTCATAGTATGCACCTACTCTGGAGTGGCCTGCTGGGACGCTCTAAATGTTGTCGCACGGGAGTAACTGCTTTTAATGGAGGGAATAAATGTATACAGTTCATTACCATCTACAGATTTACGTCCAGTATGCTCACAAAATAATTTTCAGGTAGTTAGCTTTGAGGTAATGTTGTAAATTGCACTTGCACTCTTGGGTGTTGCATGAGAACTGGGTAATGGTCACTTCCTTGCGCTTCGAGGTGTGCACTCCGGTTCATATCTTTTTCAATGTCAAGAGAGGCTGTAGGTAAATCTGGACAGCTGGCATAATTATAACCTCTTAAAAAGTTACTGATCCCCCATTCAGTACAACAAGACCACATCTATCGATTGCTTTTTCTAATGTTATCCCACGGGAATCAACATGAGTACTGCCCCGCGAGTATTGTGCTCATTAAAATCTTCACAGATGAGGGCAGGTTCCTCGACTTTACTCAATAAATAAACCAGGGATAATTCGGAGATGCGTGTCGATGGTTGCAAATAAACATAAATTATGTTAATGGTAAGATTCTGGAATTGAAATTTGGACTCTAAAAATTCTGCCACGTCCTAGTCCAACTAGTACAAAATAAAAGAGGGTACGACGTGCCGTATGCATCACAGTGCAATGCTCAAGCCTGTATTTTTTCTTGATGCTAAAGTCACATAATTAGAAATCTTAAAGTCAAGGTCAACGTTGGATTCACTTAGACATGAAACGGGAAAGCTATACTCAGCAACCAGCTTCCTAAAGTCCGCTCTTTTGGACCTAAAGCCATAAGCATTTCACTGAAATGCAGCTGTGTTGCGGAAACAGTTGTCCATTTGTAGAGCCATTTAGCTATACAATATGTTTTTGTTGTACTGTTAGAAGCTTTACGAAAGGACGGTGCTCACCTCAGGAAAGTAATTGTCCTATGAAAATGCACGCAGGATTGGCTTGAAAGAAAGGAAGAGCATCAACAAGACCATATCGACATCACTTGCTTTCGGTGCACGTTGCACTTGTGCCTTTGCCTTTGATGAGGTGAAAGGTGTAGACGTATGGTTATCCTGAGTTGCTGGCAATTTCGGTATCCTGCTGCCGCTTGGTGATTGCCCTCTATGGTCAGTTTTGGGTTTAATTTTGCTTTTCTTTAGCTGACGCACACTTGGCTACCATCACATACGATAGCGATGATGTACTGTTCGATGACGTTGAAGTCATAGGGAGTGGACGCACCATTTCACGATTCCTACAAGGTGGCCCCTTTTTGGAGCTCTTGCAAGCAAAGTTTCTTGTCGCTTCAGTCGAGTAGCCACCTGATGTTTCAGACAACCAGCATACGACACTACGTGGTCTCCATTGCGATCGGCACATTACATATAATCTCTCGATTTGTAATCATGTGCTCCGGCACAACGTTTGCAGCGAAGTTGTCCATGACACGATTTAGGAACATGTATATATTGTTGACAGTTGTAACATCGTGCAGGTGGCTATAGGTACTCTCCCACCGGATGACTTGTGAATCCTAGGAGAACGCGAAGCGGCAGTTGCTTGTTGGGAGAGAACTCAAGAATTTCACAGCTGATTAATTGTGGCTCTGCTGAACTATCTTTACGACGGAGCTATTTAGCCTGTCTCCTGACTAGAATTACACCACTGTCTCCTAAAATATTCAAGTAGTTGATTCTCACTGTATTGTACTGGCACTTATCTAATCTCTCCTAGGTTCCTCACATACGACTGCAGTATACACAGTGCCACTTCAAGATCAGCAACATGTGTAAACTCAAGAAGTCTGAAGGATGCAGTAACTGTAGAGACACTTACTGAGAAGTTGCCCCCTAAATGACATGGAACGACTGCACTTTCTTTTTAGCAGCAAATACTACTTCACTGGCCAGTTTGTTCGGATTGGCTTTCCAGAATGAGGCACTTGAGTCCGTCAGCTTGAAAATTTCGGGCATCCCCACTGGTCGGGCTTTCTTCTACGTTACTGTTGTGGAAGCCCTGTATTCTGCTTCTATATAACATTTATTTTTCGCGGAGTCGATGATTGTTTCGTCGCTGTAATCCTCTTGATTATCAGTTTGTGCCTTCTTCGGAGTAACACACTCATCGTTGGCGTTGCATGCCGTCAAGGGGCCGTCACACTCCTCCTGGAGTCCGCAAAACATGGGATTATTTTGCTGTTCGGTCGCACTCATCACTTCGTCTTCATTCGATGGGCTCTGGGAAGAATGGCCGTCACCTGTAGCCGAAGCTTTCTGACGTCGTACACGCCTAAGCTTAGGCTACAATGCCTTGCAGACATAGCGCCTGGTGCACTGTGAAGATGGTGGGCAAATCTTGGCCTTCTTGACAATAAGGAAGAGTGCCGTATCAACACTCGTCCTATTTTAATTAAATGAGCTACTGCACCACCGAGCTTAATTCACACGCCATACGCCAGTGTTCAAGCCAGCAGCACGTTATGCAAAGAGCAAATTAAACTTGTGCCCTCATTGAAAGGCATTCGCTGTTTTAATGAAGCTCAGTTCTAATGTAACCATATTGGTTGCATTGGAACCTGATAACTCTTCCACTGCCTCCTCCTCCATTATACGTCCATCGCTAAATAAATTGAACTAGAGTGTAACATACTTCCTGCTTAAAATTTTCGTTTGTTTTTTTTTCCGCTTGCACTGCAAGTGCTGTTGCTCTTATGCTCATGATGACAAACGGTTTCTGAAATTCTTCCGTTATAAGTAACAATGAAAAATCGGTGAAGCTCACGAACACCACGCCAACTTCGCAACATCAAAACTGGACAACTATGAAGACTACTCTGGTGGCTTATTTAGTGTTTCTATCCTTTAGCTAAATAATAGAGATTGCTTAAAGGTTGCTAATAGGTCATTGCTAGGCTTTCGATAGGTGAAGCTGGGACTTTCCTCTCTTATTTTTAATGTAGACAGGTTTGATTGAACCACGGAAAGCCACAGGGACAATATGAACACATCTTCGTTGACGCAGACATTTCATCAGCAACTTCTGTGGCACGAACACGTTTATGGGGCTACCTGATTCCTTTTTTCATTCTTGGTGGACCAGTGACGAGTAACGATATTGCTACGTGCCAGTGCATGGAGTTGAAGCAGATAGACTGGCGCGAACTAATCTGTGTGGCTGGCGCTGCTCGCCTAACTGGCTGTAAATACATTGGTGACTACCCCTCTGAATCGGTCTCCCTTCTCATAACATAATTGGTGGAGTTCTGTGATCCCCGTCCTCGCCACGAAACTACAAAGCGGACGCTCCCTCGCGGCTTACAACATGACCACTTAAGATTCCGCTACATCCTCTCTGGTCGCCCGCCCTTCTGCCCGGCCTGTCAAACCAGCGTCCGCATCAACTTTCGTTACACTTCCCGAGCTCAAAGACCCCAGCATGTTCTCGGGCAGTGAGGATTCCGACGTCGACCATTGGCTACGTCTGTACGAACGCGTCAGCGCCACTTACAGGTGCGATCCCACTCTTATGCTCGCAAACGTCAGCTTTTATCTCAACGGAACCCCTCGTGTTTGGTTTGACAACCACGAGCATGACATAACAAACTGGGACAGCTTCAAAAAAGATCCGTGAGCTTTTTGGCAACATCTCTGGTCGTCGTGAAGCTACGAAATATGAGTTGTCGACTCGCGCACAATCTTCCACGGAGCCCTAAATCGGTTACATTCAGGCTGTCCTTTCACTATGCCGCGAAGCTGACGAAAACATGTCCGAACCTGAAAAAGTTGCGCATATCCTAAAGGGTATCGCTGACGACCCGGCGATGTACAACCAGACCCGGCAAAAATTACTTACGTAAAAATCTTCCCTGTACCACGATCCGCGAAGGATGTGCGCAGCTTTATCGGACTATGTTTCTACTTCCGACGCTTCGTGAAAAATTTTCCGCACATAGCGAGGCCGCTTACGCAGCTCCTCAAGAAAGAAGTCCCGTTTTCATGGGGCTCCGAAGAGGTTTCTGCGTTCTCGACTCTCGTCGCTCTTCTCACTACTCCTCCGATTCTGGCACACTTCAAACCTGCTGCCCCTACGGAAATTCGTACAGATCCAAGTGGACATGGCATTAGTGCAGTGTTGGCTCAGAAACAACATGGCCATGATTGCGTTATTGCATATGCCAGCTGCCTCCTATCCGCCCCTGAACGTAACTATTCGATCACAGAGCGTGAGTGCTTGGCACTTGTATGAGCGGTGGCGAAATTCCGACCTTATCTATACGGATACCCATTTTCGGTAGTTACCGACCACCACGCACTCTGCTGACTCAACTCTCTGAAAGATCCATCAGGCTGCCTTGGTCGCTGAGCTTTGAGCCTGCAAGAGTTTTCCTATTCGGTGGTCTACAAATCTGGCCGCCTACACCATGATGCCGACTGCCTCTCCCGGTACTTTGTCAATAATCCTGAGGACATTTACTGACACTCGCTCAGTGGAATTCACCGGCATTCACCAACGTCCGCCTTCATAATTTGGACCCACACCTACAGCTCCGTCTTCCATCAGGAATAACCAGAGCAGAGGAGACACTTTTGTGCCGTCTGTGGATTGGGGTGGCCTTTACGAATGCTTATTCGTTTCGAATCGGAATGGCCAGAAGCCCGACATGTGACAACTGTGGCTGCGCAGAGACTTTCTACCATCTTCTCTGCGAGTGTCCCCGCTTCAGCGTGCCAAGAAAAGAACTGTCAAAAGCTTTAGATAGAATAGACAATCGCCAATTGTCGGAAGAAAGGGTATTAGGACACTGGCCGAGACCGTCCTCTGCACGCAAGGCATTGAGAGCGTTGTTGCGCTTTCTGCGGGCAAGTGCATTCTTAGAGACAGACTGTAAACAGCGTCGTGGATCGTCTGATGACCTTCTCTCTCTTTTTTTTACAACGTCTCTTTTCTCTCATCTTTTATCCCCCTTACCCCCTTCCCCAGTACAGGGTAGCCAGCCGGTCTGAGAACTGGCTAACCTCCCTGTCCTTCCTAATTTATTCCTCCTCCTCCTCCTCCTCCTGAGGACATTTACGAGCCCATGGAGAACTCTATCTTGTCAGTGTCCGACTTCCTTAATATTGGGGAAGAACAGAAGCGTGATCCAGAGCTGCTTGACATCATCAGCCGTATGGAATCCTCCCCAAATGATACTTCCGTCCACTACTTTGTCATTCAAAAGGGTGTGCTATACCGTCGCAATTTTCGAACAGACGGACCCGACCTCCTCATTGTTGTGCCTAAGTATTTGCGCTGCTGTGTTCTCACCGAACTAAGCATTTGCACCACTGTGTTCTCACCAGCGCCGAACGTACGAGCGCGTCCGGCGCCGTTTCTTCTGGCCAGGCCTGGCTCGCTCGGTACGCGATACGTCGCCACGTGTGACCTATGTCAAAATCGTAAAACACCGTCGCTGCCACCTGCTGGCCATCTTCAACCAATTTACATACCCGCGGAACCATTTTACCGTGTTGGGATAGACCTGCTTCGTCCTTTTCCCACATCAACATTGGGAAACAAATGAATAGCTGTTATAACAGACTACGCTACACGCTACACTATTTTGCGAGATCTACTGACCAGCTGTGCAACCGACGTCGCAGACTTCTTGTTACGGGACGTTGTGTTGATTCACAGTGCTCCGAGACAGCTTCTCACAGACCGTGGCCGTATATTTCTATCGCAAGTCATCGCCGACATTCTGCGTTCTTATTCCACGGAACACACACTGACAACCGCTCACCACCTTCAAAAAACGGCCTCACGGAACAATTTAACCGCACTTTAACAAATATGCTCGCTATGTACGTGTCAGCCGACCACCGAGACTGGGACCTTGCCTCACCCCACGCAACTTTCCCGTATAATTTACCCGTCACGACACAGGAGGCTTTTCACCTTTCTACTTGTTGCACGGAAGAGAGCCGACTTTACCACTGGACACAGTCATCTCAGCTCACACCTTTTCCACCTGCGAGTATGCCCGCGATGCGATTGAGCGAGACGATCATGCCCGTCAGCTCGCTCGCACTTGGCTGATGGCGTCGCAAACCAACCAATGCCGTCGGTACGATGCGGAACATAAAGACGTACATTTCGCTTCCGGTACCCTCGTTTTATTCTGGTCCCCTCATTCTTGGCTACGCCTATCAGAAAAAATTGTCTCATTACACGGGACCCTACCGTACATTGCGTCAAGTAATACCTCTCACCTACGAGATCCGCCCCATCAATTCATCATCATCTACTATGTGGCCCAGTGATATTGTACACGTTTCGCCGATCATGGCCAAAAAGAATGCTTCAGATAACGACCTTTAAAGCACCGGGACGGTGCCTCCGCCGCCGGGGGTCATGCTACATGCCAGTGGATGGAGTTGAAGAAGACAAAGCAGATAGACTGTCGCGAGCTATATTGTGTGGCTGGCACTGCTCGCCTAACCGGCTGTAAATACATCAGTGTCTACCCCTGTGACTCGGTCTCCTTACCGTAAAAATATTTATGCAATTTATTACACACAGACCAATTTATGACATTATTAGTTTATTATTCAAAGCTGAGCAAGGAATGGTTTGTATTTGCCGAACAGCTTCGCTATTAACTAGCGATGGGAGTATAATAAGTGCAAAGCATTATCGAGGAATGCGATTCGAGCCCTAGCTTGCTATTAAAATAATAAAGTTGTTTGCGTATAACCCTTTTCCGTTAGTTGCATTTATCACCTTGGCAGAGCAATATCTATCGCGACGAAATGACCCTATATTGCCGTAAATCATGATTAAAATACGCTTTTAGAGGAGGAGGAGGAGGAGGAGGAGGAATAAATGAGGAAGGACAGGGAGGTTAGCCAGTTATCAGACCGGCTAGCTACCCTGTACTGGGGAAGGGGGTAAGGGGGATAAAGGATGAGAGAAAAGAGACGTTGTAAAAAAAGAGAAAGAAGGTCATCAGACGATCCACGACGCTGTTCACAGTCTGTCTCTAAGACCACTTGCTCGCAAAAAGCGCAACGTTGCTCTCAATGCCTTGCGTGCAGAGGACGGTCTCGGGCAGTGTCCTAATACCCTTTCTTCCGACAATTGACAATTGTCTATTCTATCTAAAGCTTTTGACAGTTCTTTTCTTGGCACGCTGAAGTGGGGACACTCGCAAAGAAGATGGAAGAAAGTCTCTGCGCAGCCACAGTTGTCACATGTCGGGCTTCTGGCCAATCCGATCCGAAACGAATAAGCATTTGTAAAGGCCACCACAATCCACAGACGGCACAAAAGTGTCGCCTCTGCTCAGGTTATTCCTGATGGAAGACGGAGCTGTAGGTGTGGGTCCAAATTATCAAGGAGGACGTTGGTGAATGCCGGTGAATTCCACTGAGCGAGTGTCAGTTCTCGTGCAAGTGATTGAAGCCTTGCAGCGGCGTCCGTTCTTGATAATGGTATAGCTACACAAGGGGCATCATCATGAGCAGTTCGCGCTGCTTCATCTGCACGGTCGTTTCCATCAATGCTGCAGTGGCCTGGTATTCATTGATACGCTATGTCATATTGTTTCTCTATAGCCCAGTGATGGAGCAGTCATATTTCAGCAATTAGCTGTTCGTTTGGTCGATGACGATATGGCGAGGCAATTCCCTGGAGAGCTGCTTTGGAGTCGAAGAATATTGACCATGTCTGTTGCGGTTCTTCAACTAGGAACTGCAGAGCGGCACGAATGGCGGCGAGTTCTGCCGCCGTGGATGATGTCAGATGCGAGGTCCTGAACTTTATCGTGATGGATTTCTCCGGAATTACCACTGCGCCTGTTGAACTTGTTGAAGTGACCGACCCATCCGTGTAAATGTGAATGCGTCCACTGTGTTTCTCATGCAGAAACAATAATGTTGTTTGTTTTAGGGCCAAATTTAACAAATTTTTCTTCTTTTGCATTCCAGGGATGGTTATCAGGGCTTCCAGTGGATGTAGACACCACCATGGTAACGACGGTGTTGCTGCGTGCGTAAAGTTCGTGGGAATCAACGTGCGATGTGGGGCAATAATAGAGCAGAATGCAGAGCATGGCCTGGAAGTTGGAAGGGAGGCGAGGTGATGCGATTGAATCCGGGTGGCATGTCTTATGTGCGTTTTTAAAGCATCGACACGAATGTAGGTTGTGATAGGGTGTTCATGAGCGATTGCGACAGTTGCTGCTGAGGATGTGCATCTCGGCAGCCCGAGGCATATTCTCAGTGCTTGAGCTTGTAATGACTGGAGGACGTGTACGTTTGTTATGCGGGCCTTGCCAAGCACAGGTAGGATAGCGCATAAAGCCAAGAAAAAGTGCAGCATACAGTTCAAGCATGGCTCGTACCGATGCACCCCATGATTTTCACGCAATAAACCTTAGGACGTGGGTGATCATGGTCAGTTTCTTCTTCATGTAAGCGATATGAGGGCTTCAAGACAAATCACGATCTATTATTACTCCCAGTAAACGGTGAGTCTTTTGATAGCTGATTGTGTGTCCATTAATTCTGATGTGGTATGGCGTCATTGTCTTGCGCGTAAACGCAACTAGTGAGCATTTCTCATATGACAGCTCCAGTCCTCGTCCTTGAAGGTAGTTTGACGTCCGTGTAGCCGCTGTCAGAAGCCTGGCTCGTACGTGTAGACGCGTGACCCCTGATGCCTAGATGCAGATGTCGTCAGCGTATATCGACAGATGTACCGAGTGTGGCAGGACGTCAACGAGGCCGATGAGCGCAAGGTTGAAAAGTATGGGGCTTAGGACAACACCTTGAGGTACGCCGCGATAAGTATGATGTTGCCTTGTTGTGCCATCTTCTGCCTGAACGAAGAAGGTTGTGTCCTTGAAATGGCTGTAGATCAATTGGTGAACGCGGCCTCCCAATCCAATGCAGCCCAAGGCGTCCAGGATGGTTTCATTAATACATTGTCGTATGCAGCCTTAATATCCAAGAAAAGTGCCGCTGATAATATCTTTAGGCTCTTCTGCTGTTGTACAGACGTGACAAGATCAACAACATTGTCTATGGAAGACCGTCCACGTCGAAAGCCGGTCAAAGCATCGGGATATATATTGTTATGTTTCAAGTACCACTCCAGGCGAGTGAGCACCATTCTCTCTATCACCTTTCCAAAACAGCTGGCAAGCGCGATGGGGCAATAGGAGGCCATTTCCAGAGGCGATTTGCCTGGTTTGAGCAGGGGCACAAGGCGGCTGCACTTCCACGAAGGAGGAACCCAACCATTGGTCCAAGAGTCATTGTATACAGCTAGAAGGGCACGCCGATCTGTTCGTCCTAGGTTAGCAAGGGCCATGTAAGTGACTCCATCGGGTCCAGGCGATGACGAGTGCTTGCATGCTGCCAATGCTGCCTGAAGCTCCTCTAGAGAAAACATATTGTCCATCCAAGTGTCTCTGGACACCGGCGCGTTTCGTAGGTTACTCATGTTGATCCCGGACCCCTTTTTTGCAACCCTGGCACAGAAGTCTTCCGCTACATCGATTTCACGCCGGCCTTGGTGGAGAGCAAGGCATTTGAACGGACGATTCTGTTGTGGCAATGTTCGTAGGCCGCGGATTATTCTCCCTATTTGCGAAAGAGGTTTGTGGGGATCGAGCGACTCGCATTGTGACTTCCATCGTTTCGACTGTAGTGCATCGATTCGACGTTGAATCTTCTTTTGTAGACGTCTCGCTTCCCTGAAGTCGTACATAGATTTCGTGCGCCTATAACGTCGTTTGGCGCGACGACGGATTGCGCGAAGTCGCTCCAACTCCACCTCATATTTGCAAAAATCTGGCAAAGGTCCACAATTAAACTTTGCCTCTTGAATAGCGGCCTTCATTATACCTTCTAGGCTTTCAAGAGAACCTTCTTGGTTTCTCTCGCATTGCATCTCTGTGGATTATCTGTATGTTGACCAGTCTATCTGCGAAGCGGACGCGATCTGCGACTTGCTTAGCCCCTTAATCTTTGTATAGGTGGGAATGTGGTCACTGCCATGCGTTTCATTGTCCGCAAACCACTGCACCTTGGTACTTAGGCTACCTGACACAAAAGTTAGGTCGAGAGAGCTACTATATGTCAGACCCCGTAAAAACGTGGGAGCGCCGTCATTTAAACAATATAGTTAGTTTGTGGTCAGATGCAAAGGAGGACACATCTCTTCCCCGAAGGTCCATCTTCTGGCTTCCCCACAGGGGGTGCTGAGCGTTAAAGTCACCGGTAATAATCTAGGGCCCAGGTGGCGCTGATATAATGGCGCTTAATCTTGCTGGGTCGAAGCGGCCTGAAGGCGAAATATATACTGCTACAAGCGTGAAGTTCACGTTCTTACGCTTAACTGTCAGACACACGTATTGGTTGCTGTCGTCCGGTGTTACTGGATGCTCAATATATGTGAGTTCGCACCTGATGTAAACAATGACCTTACTGGTTTCGTTACGGGTTGCAGAGCTGCAAGCCTCGTATTTAGAAAGTCGTATAGCATTGTGAAGACGTGGTTCACAAACTACGATAATTGAAAACTGATTCTTGAAAACATAAGTTCGAAAATCCGAAATGCAAGGTTTAAGACCTCGAGCATTCCATTGGAAAATTGATGCCTCTTTCACTTGTTTACGGAAGGGCTGCAGGAAAAGAGCCATGATGCTTCTGTAGATTTGATAGCACCGAATTCAAGGCGTTCAATATTTGAAGAGCGCTGTGGGCAGCCGGAGTCTCAATAATAATCAGGAGTACTCGAATTGTCTTCATGAGGGTCCTAATCACGTTTATTATTTTGTTATCTTGACTGTCATGACTTACTCGCTCTGAAGTAGCTTTCAGTGGGCGATGCTGCCGCTTTACTGGCGGCGTCACTGACGGCAGCGCTGGCCACGCGTCAAGGTCCATGTTTCTTGCGTCTTTCTGAGGATGCTTGTTGTTGGCACTTGTTGATGCTTGTGGTGGTGAGTGCGTGATATGGGGTAGCGTGTATCCCTGGCCTTGGCAGAGGATGTCCTAGGAGTTTTCCTATGGCGCGAACGCCGACGTCGCACTTTGGCAGCAGTCTCCCTGTGGGTAGAACCGTCTCTGGCCATCTGCCTCAGCACTTGCATTTCCTTCATCGCATTTGGGCACTGCTTTGATGACGCCTCGTGAGGACCTTGGCAATTGCCGCATTTGCGATGTTCTGCCTGGCAGGCTTCCGTGTTGTGCGACTCCGAGTATCGGGAGCACACAGCAGAACTTGTGCAAACAGCACTCACGTGTCCTAGTTTACAGCACTTCCGACACTGAAGAGGTTTCGGCACGAACGGCCGTACTGTGTGTCGAAAATTACCAACTCCTACTTGAGTTGGGAGGCTGTCACCCTTAAAAACTAGTTTCACTCATCGTGGGTTCCCGAGACGGCGGACTTGCAAGAATATAGTAGCTTCCGTCACTGGTTTGATTAGAGTGGGAAAATCAATATCGCTGATAGAAGTGTCGACGTCGTAGATAACGCCTGCCCTAGAGTCCTTGCCATCTGGTATAAAAGAACGTACGTTGCTGTACCCGAGCACATTCACCTTGGTCAATACGTCGAGAGCAGTACGTTTCGTAACGTCTCTCGCCAGAACGTTCTTGCGGCCATTGATTCTTACGTCTGTTATTTGTCCCGGAACGAGCGCCTCAAGTGACATAGACGTGACCTGGCGATTAAGTCGGTTCATGCTGTCAGCGGCATTCAGCGGGACAAACAAAATAGTGTGAACCGGTGGCTCTTGAATATTCGTGGTGGCCTTTCTTTGGGAAGGAGATGTCGTAAGCAGCCTCCACTTCGCCTTGTGTCTTGCCACGGGCACAAAGTCACTTTCATCAGAGCTCTCATCACTGGCCGTAGAGTACATGAGCGTGTCCTCAATGTCGACGTCACTTGGGTGGCCGGAGCGATTTCTTAGAGTGGCCACAGACGACGCGGGACGGAGGCCCTGGTCATTCTACGTCCATTTCCGCAGGCAGAAGAGCGGCGTCTTCCACTTGCACCAAAGGAAACGAGAAAAAATAACAGAGACTGAAACCAGCGTTCCACTCTTGAAAAACTTCAATACGCTTTTTTAAGTGAGCAAGTGTAAAATACGCTTTTACACTTACTGAAATAGAAGTGATCTGAATTGTAACACTATAACGTTTTCGCGTAATCGTAACCGAGACTCAACGAAATGAGCAAAAATATTTTATTTGAACACATTTAGCCTTGTTAGGGAATGAAGCTGTAGAATATGTGCGGGCTATTTTCTAAACCTCTTCTTTCCCATCGACGCTATTAAGTCACATCGGTGGATGAAACCGCCCCGCCGCGGTGGTCTAGTGGCTAAGGTACTCGGCTGCTGACCCGCAGGTCGCGGGATAGAATCTCGGCTGCGGCGGCTGCATCTCCGATAGAGGCCGAAATGTTGTAGGCCCATGTGCTCAGATTTGGGTGCACGTTAAAGAACCCGAGGTGGTCGAAATTTCCGGAGCCCTCCACTACGGCATCTCTCATAATCATATGGTGGTTTTCGGACGTTAAACCCCACATATCAATCAAATTAATTGGTGGACGAAACCGGATGTCATGAAGAGTATGTGTCTGCAAACAGTGAAAGGGTCCATAGCAGCTTGAGCAGAGCGCTGCAAGCCTTGGCGTATTTGCCGTTGTTCATGGAAAATTCGAATTTGGAGTTATATTGCAATTATTGCTTCACCCTTGCGGTGAAACCATCACTTTCAACGCTCTTCTACATGTCGCCTTTTTGCGAAGATAACAATATGCGGTGTCCAGGTACGTTTTATCTTCAGCTAAAGCAAACGTTAAAGCTTCGTCATGTGCTAGAAGTGGTCCGGCTGACGTCAACGTGGATGCATCTACGCCATGTGGTGCTGTAGCTGCCCAGCCCCAGAAAAGATTGTGAAAGCTCCTGTATAATTATCCACCGTAGGCGTGCAACTACATCTTTGAAGAGAAGCTTCTTTTTAGTGTTATTTCGATTACTATGATGAAATGATCTCTTTTATTTATTCAACACAACCTCGTTTCATGCGTTGAAAACGTCATGGCATTCAACTTGTTTCGTATTCGCTGACTTTTGCTCCCCCATTTCGTCAGAAATGTATAAAAAATCAAATGTATGTGAACCTAGTTCTGTTCATCAATTATTTAGGCACCATTTTTCGTTTTCTATTTCTTCCAATCAGAAAGTTTTCATATCACTGCTTTTTCTACTTGTTTTTATTATTACTTTTAAGAAGGTTGAGGATCAAAAAGGTAAACGGCAAATGTTATTGGCGAATATTGAACAACATTGGCCACTGTGAGACCACTTGCTTTCAATTCCAAGCTGCTCAAATGAGTTCTTTACTTCTGCGGAACCACTAAGCGTTCTTTAATGGGGTTTTTTCTAGTCGAAAGATTCGGAAAAGGCTAGAAAAAGCGGCTGAAAGGTGAACACGTTGTGCTCTCTAAAGATCCCTTCGTACGTGGTTTTTGGTTTGGACTCGGGATTCAATTAATCACTCCAAGTGGTAAGTTAGAGTTATAGGCTAAGGATGTGCCTGTTTTCTGCAACTTTTTTTAGCAGTATCATGGAGACCCAGTTTGATTTTGCGTGGGGCGCGTAAGAAAAATGAGAAAACTTTTGCTTGAGAAGACCTGGACGTGTATTGAGATGTGACAAAAACTATATACCAAAGATATGAAGCTGACTTCCGTTTGGACTTTACGTGTGACAGTAAACAAATAACTGTAAAAAATTGCAGTTACTTTCTTGAAAACGTACTTGATTAGAACAGTCAGTGGTAGTCTCAGAAGTGAAACTGAGAAGTTGCACGAATGTAAAAAATTGCTTCCGTGCTATTCTCCTGGTAAGTGTTATTGTCGTAACGCAATAACACAAGTTTACTTAAAATACTATGAACTACTGGGTCGTACGTTGTAGAGAAAAAGCTGGGAGGCTCTCCCTGGCTTTTCTGATGTTGTGTTACACGTTTTGAACTTTCAACAGTTGTTTTAGAAAGGTATCATTGTTGACTCTTCCAGGTATTCTCGTTACGGGATCACCTGCTACACGGAACTCTACTTAGCACATGTATTTGATGTAAAAGTGGTATTATAAAGTAGGAGCGCCTTGCGCACTCGAATGTAACTAATTGCATGCTAGTATCCATATCCTCCACGAAGTGTCGTGCTTCACCACGCTGGCACGCAGATTGGCATTCGGAGCCTCTATACAAGACCATCACCGATGCTGGCCATGTACGTCGACGTAGAGCGCAAGACGTAGGACACAATCCCTCCGTACGGGACCTTAGCCTACAACATGGGCGTTGAAGAAACGACGCAAATGACGCAGAAGCTGGTCTTCGCAGAAGCTGGTCTACGCAGAAGCTGATGACGCAGAAGCTGGTCTACTGAAGGGTTGTGGCCACGACACTCGACGCCATGTTGCCGAACCTCAGCGACGAAAAATAACACGAAGTGACGGCCTACCTTAATCACAATGAAAAAGCCGAAACTGACCCACCTACGCATCAGAATCAGCAGACGACCAACAGCCGTCGTTACAGCCTTGAACAACGCTTCATAATACCAGCCTCGCGTGTGAACACCGTCAGGCCGATGTTGACTGAGTGAAAAACTTCGGTGATGGTACTTTAAACTGTTATAGGGTATAGTTTGGTGTATCGGCACACTCGACTATGAAGTTGTCCCCGACCGCATTACAAACTCTCAAAGGTGCTATGCGTGACCAGAAGTCATCCATGTCCTGCGCCTCAAGCCAATTTATGCGCATTAACGAGCCAAGGAACTGCCCTTTCTTTTCCTTATTACTGCATTTTTCTTCTTGTACTCATTTGTTATTGTACTTTCTCGCTTTTCTACGCCATTTCTTTGTTAAATAAAAACATTGCCACAATAATGTCTCAGACGGTAGCAATGCCACACATGCTTCTTTCTTTGCGTCTTTCATCATGCAGACCCATCGCCACCTGTAGATAGTTCCTTGCGCAAACCACGCCAGAATGCCAGGTTAATTGAGATTTTATTGAGGTCACACTGTAAGCTTCAGCACGTTAACGCGAACAGGAGAACGGATTCTGGAACGCTCGAGGCTATTAGTAATGATGCTCTATGTTCGACACCGCATGTATGAATTGCGTCATGCCTTGTCGCGGATCAGATTATCGACAGATGAAGCATTGTTTGCTGCTTTTGGTGTAGTGTGTGTTCTGCGACTATCCGTTTTCAGCCACAAGTTCGGAAAAGGAAGCGTTTCATCTCGGACACAACGTCTGCTGCTTTGGTCTACGTCACCACTACGTGATTATATTACGTATTTTTACGTAGTTCCTTCCGAATAAAACTCTTGCACCGGGTTTTTGTACACAAAGTGTTTGAGCATTTGTGCCTATGCTTCCCGCTCTCTGTATTATACATTTTCAATATAACACGTATTTCAATAAATTCTGTAAGAGCAAATCAAACTGGCATGGTTCTATGGCAAAATACTAGGCTGTCATAGAGAGCACCATGGTTCGAATCCCGTTTAATCCTGAATCAGAGTTGTAGTCAAAAAACATTTTGGTGACCCAACTCCGAGAAGAAACAAATTTAGAAAACACTTGTTCAAAGCCCTCAGACTCCCGGGGAGACTTGCGTCACATATAACTAGGAAGTCCTCAAAGTAAATGCCAGGCCTGTGTAGAACGCACACACAGTCCCAGTAAAAGTTCGAAGAGCTGCCTTTCAGATCTTTTTTTTGGGGGGGGGGGGTAACTTCTGCCATTTGCTGGGTACTAACTAGGTCAAAAGTAATCATATATTTTTTCTCATATGTCTCACATGTCTTTATGCATTGGTTGACGATGGTGAAGAGTTAGGCCTGAAGTGGGTATGCGCCACAGTCGATGGGTGATCAAGAACAAGTTTTGTTTTGGGCTGGAGGATTACACGACCCACTCGGTACGCAATTTTCATTCTTTGACACATGGTAGTTGCTTTGATGTTCTAAAACACTTTACCACTCATAATAAAGCAATTCCTTTCCTGAAATCAAGTTTGCCTAAGGCCAGTATAGAAACGAGTTTGAAGCACCCTCGTGGCTCCGTGGTAGAATACTTGGCTAGCACGTAGCGCTGTGAATTCGGGTTTGAATCTCATTGTGTCCTTTTTTTGTTTTTCATGTTGTTTTCTAACTTTTGGAATAATAGTTACAGACACCGGCGGCAGATAACTACGGCACCACACAGATCCCGAGTTCTGATCTCATAACAACTTTTGCTGAAAAATATCTCTTCATTTATTCTGAAAGAGTTCCCAGGTTGGTAACGAGTCTTCGTGATTTTCATACCACATGAGAGCGGTTTCCGTGGGCAACAGCTCTACATAATTGAGCTTAGAGTTGGAGTTCCAGTGGCTGTATCGGCCCACCCTGTCACGGTGCTTGAGCCACTCATCCACAATGTCTCCTCCTTTTTCAGCGAACGGACGTGGTTCCAAGTAGTGGCGATTCAGTGCATCCGGCATAAATCTAGGTGCTGCTGTAGCTGGTCCCGAGCTTTGTCCCTCGTACCGGAGGATCGCGAAAGTCGGCGGCTCCGGCGTAATTCAAATGTTTGTGGCTCTGTGGTACGTCGACGTCGTGTACTCCGCCGCCCCCTTTCCACACTGTCACGTTTACGGACCTGGTTTATTGGAGGTGACGCAGAGGTGGCCTTAGCGGCCCTGAGTTTGAACCGAGGTCGGTTGGTTGTTCGGTCCTAAGAGTCCTGGCGCAACCCACCACGGGGGATCGGCCATGAAACGAACGGTACCTCATTTTTGAGATTGAATGGTTTTACGAGCTGGGATATTTAAATAGGGATGTTTAAACAAAGAACATATTCGTAAATGATGGAATAGAAATAAACTAAATTGAGGTAATAAAAAAACCAACAAGCTATTATGGTTTGAAATAAAGTGAATTGCCCCAGCGTGGTGTTCTTGAGGCTAAGGCACTCGCCTGCTGACCCGCATCTCACAGGATCAAATGCCGGCTGCGGTGGCTGCATTTCCAATGGAGGCGGAAATGTTGTAGACCCCTGTCCTCAAACTTAGGTGCGCGATAAAAAATCCCTTGTGGTCGCCATTTCCGGAGCCCTCCACTACGGCGTCTCTCATAATCATATGGTGGTTTTGGGACGTTAAACCCTACATAATAATCAATCATAACAATCAATAGAGTGAATTTATTCATTAGATTAACATTCTATTTGTTTTGTTGTCTTTAGAAAACCGCATACGGCCTCGCAAACGTTCCTGTGGTTAAAACCCTCTTCAATTGCTCCAACAAAAGAACCACAGGAAGAGATAAAATTAGAGCCCAGCTACGGAGAGGTTCTTCTAACAGTCTCTTCCTTTGATTTGATTATTTATAAAAATTTGCATGTTAGGAGGAAATAATGCATGGGTTCACTCTCGTTGAAGTGGAGGTATATGAGAGACTGTGCCAGACCAGACCTGGGTAGATAAAGTTTTAAGGTGGTGGGGGGGGAGACTCACATTGTAGTCTTGTTGTTGATATTACTACCATTGTAGAGGAGCACCATCAATTTTTTCTGGGGTACATAAGATAAGAAAAATGAGATGTTGCGAAGCAAGCAAAAATTTTCAAAATGATCTATGACAATCTTTTCCAAATATATCATGACAATAAATGCTAGCGTCGGCAATATAGAAATTATAGGACAATTATGTGAGGCCCCTGCGAGTGCATCTGCATTTTCATTGAGGGTTAAACCTTCGTGGCCTGCTATCCACACTGAGCGAATGGGTCGTAAATGTCTTGGGGCAAGGGCGTAAAGTACTTTTAAAGCATTGGACATATTAGACGCAGAACTGCGCACAGACAGGCAGTCTGAAAGAAAGATAACATCTGTTATGGATTGAGGCAATTTTCGTAATACTAAGAAAATTGCAAGTAATTGGGCTTGATAGACAGGTGTAAAATCAGGTAAACAAACTGAAAAAAGACTAATCCAACAATGAAGATGCAATTTCGACTCTTGCTTTTTCTTCGCCAACTGAAGCACGAGTTGCTATTACAATCTTTTTTTCTAATCTTGCCAGGTGGTCTTTATAATGACATTTAGGTATTTTTGAGAAGAATTTTGCAATTATTAGGAAATCTATTGTCAAGCTATATTTTCATTATTTGAATGGGTGTTCTTAGTACCAGTACCTCACGAAGGTTAACTTGCAATGTTTCCAAGAGCGTGTTGTTTCGAAGAGCCCACTGTTGGTTAAAAAAGGCATCGGCTCATTGATGAAAACATATTGCGACCTTCTCTGTGAGGATTCGTATATTTTTAGGTAGGTACCAAATTATAGTACGGAGAGCCTAGATCGAAAAGAAGGCAGGCGCGCTTCCTTATATAAATTATTAATCGCGATAAATTTAGGGAGCCCAAGACGTAATCGTAACGCTTTGCGTTCTGGAAGTACCAGTGGTCTATTTTTGTAGGCGGGTTCTCCAGAAAACAAGACCCAGCCAAACTCCAATAACGGGCGTATATGCATACCTTATATCACAATTAGCACATCACGACGCGAACCAGATCGTTTATTGCTGAGTCTACGAAGCATCCCAGGCGTCTGTGCTCCTTTAGCTGCCATATTTTTTATATGAGGACTCCAATTTAGGTTTTCAGTATAAGTCAATCGTAGGTATTTCATCGATTTTTCCAGCGGGATAAAGCCCTGTCTACAGAGTACGGAAATCTGCACTGAAACACTTATCGGGAAAACTACGATTGTACTTTTCCTAGCGTTTAATGATATATAATGTCTTATAACCACGGTCCAGAGCGTACGTATAAATCTCTAGCATCTAGCAAAAAATGCGCTGTCGCCAGCATATACAGGCAGCTTTACATCTTGTTTTACTGGAATCGTGCACAATAAAACATTAAATAATAATGGTCACATTTTCGAACTTTAGGCGAGACCTCTAGTTTGTAGATACCTTGATGAAGACACGCCTGACTGAGCACAAGAAAATCCTCTAAGATTTAGAAATGAGTAAACCCATTCCACGAAGTTATTCGGTAAAACGACATGCGTTAGCGAATTTATTAGTTGAACGTGTTCCACACTATCATAAGTCTTGGCAATAACTATTATTACTAAGGCGGCAATCTGTTTCGTAGAAAGAGCTGGTGGTATCCTCCTTTCTAAATCAACATGTGCACACCATTTTGAGCATTCATGCCAGAATTCAGTTTGGCATGGGCTTAAAATCGTGTTTTAGTCCAACCAGTCGTCTTTTCTGAAGTTTAGAAATCTTTCTAGTAGTTTTACGAGATCAGATGTGAGTGCAATAGGCCTAATGGTATCTAAAAACTCAGCTTGATGTTTCTTCATTAAAGGAATTACTTTCGCGATTCTCCACACAGGCAGAATCCACGAATGTATACTTGAATGTTAACCTTTGCAAGTAAATACTGCTGTGATACTTTATGGATTAGTTTTATTACCAATGAACTTGTTCCATCTGGACTTCAAGCAGAACGGGCCAATATTTTAACTTCTTCTACTATTTCTGATGCTATAGCCTCTTCAGTCATCGCTTTTAACAGGACATTGTGAGTGGTATAAGGAAGCAGCCATGAAGCGGCTTTCCAGCCCTTGAGCAATCATTTTCAGAAAAGTAGGCTACTCACTTGGCGTTCAGACTACCAATTCGAGGTTTACTAGTGGTGGAATTACTTATATGGCTTTTAGAAAGTTCCAAACTAATTTACTTTGTCCAGGCTATAAAAGGAACTCGGAACGTTGGCTATCATATATATCCTTCCCAAGGCACATTCTCTTCCTCTTTACCTCTCTCAGCGCGCGACCCACTACACTCATGTGCACATACTCTAACTACGATTGTAACTTTATGCAAAGCAACTAAGCAACAGCCTTTCTCTGCAGATAAACATTTCGACACAGCTCTCAAACACTTGGGCAAGCTGCAAACTGTCCTGGCTTAGTCGCGTCATAAGAAAGACAACTCAATGAAAATTACTGATAACAATTAGTCAAGTCTGCAATGTAGATGAACGAGTTTTAGAGCACAACTAGTGTAATTCTAAATATAAGGCTCTCATGAAAGCACGTCGAGGTTTTTTCTTGTGAATTCTTTACTGAATAAATAAATCTATCCACTGTGGGAGCTCCATTCACCAAACTTACAAAATAACCTGCCACAGACGTGAATCACTACCTATTTTACACTATCGACTTCAGACGCGGCTTCATTCGGCTGTGTCAGCACAGTGTCTTGTGATGTCCACTCATTATAGCATCAACCTTCTAATTGCAACTACACTTAATTAGAAAATATTATAGCCCCTTACGAGTTTCGTTATGAGCTCTTACCGTATAGTTATTTGTTATAACTGCATAAAAGGCAGAAAAGAAAGGTTAATAATAAAGACGCTTTGTTCTTCAATCAAAACCAAGTCTTATTACATCTATACCGTACAGGTTCGATCACCTCAAGCTCTATCAGTGGCATTCTTGTGGAACTGAAGGTACGAACTGCCCCTTGTATCCTGGGAAATGAATTCATCACTAGGAAAAGTGATGAAGTGAAAAAAAATGAAAAAAGCACTAAACAGCTATGTTTCATAAAAGAGGATGGCGCAGGAGCATAAAGATAAATGAAAGGCAAGTTTCTTTGCGAAGGCTGAAAGCAGGAGGTCGCTAGCCTCTTTAGCAGGCATCACTTAAAGTAATAATTAAAGAACCAATCCATTAAATATTGTTGATAACTGACGTTTCTTTGTTTCAAGAAATGAAAACACTCTGAACATCTCAAACAATCAAAATCAATCTCATTTTTTATTTATAATGAATCACTATTATAGAGTTAATGTGATTTAGTATAAATAAAGTTATATCAGCAACCTAATGAATTACGGACAGCATAATGCTTCGCATACTATGCACACAGTGCTGTGCACACGTCGTCTTGTCGCTAATTAAAGGCATACAGGTAATCTAGCCGTCGGCGATGCGACTCTTGAATTGGATTTGCAAATTCAATTGGATAAGAGGCCTGGCGAGTCGATGCAACGAGTAGGGTCAAGGCCGAGGGGCTGCAACCAAGATAATTAGTGAGCCATATTTTACTAATGTTCTTTCACTGGTGTCTTTCTCTCTCTTTCTGTGACATGGACATTATAGCACCTTCGTGAGCAATATATTAAGCACCGTCTGCGAGTGCGTGTAATTGACATAACGATTCTAATGTACTCATTATTATATTCCAATAAAGAAAATGAAGGAGTGTGGTGTTTTTGTGTTTCAGTGTATTGGTATTTAGCACGTCGTTACATATTTACTTATTCTGCTATTATTTGGCTTCAATACTTGCAGAAAAATATTCAAATATTTGGCGCCAAATGCACGTATTGTTTATCGCTTGGTTGTATTTATAGCGGTTGAAAAAGTAGACTACTATCGACGTTGCTTTTAGAACACAGCCCAGTGAATGCTCTTCGAACATTGTAGTGTGTGCAACAAAGTGACTCTGCGCAACTATGCGCAGAAGAATGAATTTCATGACTGCTATTTTTTCACTCAGAAAGCCTGCGCTGAGTGTGCACAGCAGTTTGTGCCATTCGAAGAAACAAGCACTGCGTGATGCATGTCGAAAGCTTGTGTACAATTTTACATGGTGCTTCTGAAGGGCTATAAAGTTATAGGTAGGTTAATAATAATGACGCTTTGTTCTTAGCAATCAAAACCAAGTCTTATTACTCTATACCGTACAGGTTCGATCACCTCAAGCTCTATCAGAAGCACTTCAGCCTACGCACACGCGCTTTCTTTGCATTTCATCCCTTTTGGGAAGTCCTCACGGTCGGAAATCACGCTGGTTCTTCGAGCTTGGCAGCACGATATTTGCAAGTGACTATCTTCACCAGATATATATGTGTGTCGAAGATATAGTTACTTAACCTTGTAATTGTGTTAACAATTTGACCTTGTCAACAACGAAACAGCCCAAAAAGGTTAACACCAGTCCTCTCATGTCGCTTTAGTGAAAAAGGTGACTACTGAAATATACTTTTTGTAGTCTTAAGATTTACTTTAAACAATGTTTACTTTTTGTCTCTATTGAGGAAGATAACCACTAAATAGAGCACATACCATCAAAGTGCGAAAGTGAATAAACATTAAAAAATGGCAGCAGGTTGGCACGCCTGCCATTATGGTGTCAACCGTTGGCATTGAAATAAACTTGGCACGACTGATCACGATTCAATGTAGTCAACACATCCAATACAATACAAACTCCACTTCAGATGAGGTGTAATAATTGTAAGCAAAGCTGCGGAACGTTTCAAGTTCTCTCACTAGTGAAGGACAGATTGCCAAAAGCACAGGGCGCGGAATAAGCCTAGGTTCTTGTGCTATAGTTTGGTGATGTACAAGGGGGAGGTGATTGTAATTTTACAGTCAATTCCCTACAAACTATGCCTGGTCAAACAAGGCCAAAGAAAGGCCAAACAAGGACGTACCGGTGCGAGTGGGTAAGGCCAAACAAGTCCTCCCCACTCGCACTGGTACGTCCTCGCAAAGAGACACTACGCTGGATGTCTGCTTCATTAGGAATATCGCCAACGCCATATGGTTAAATGTCGTGGTAGATCTCAGTAGCGACCATTTTCTACTGGCCGTACACCTCTCACAATCAGCAGGAAGACCCAGTCGTACATGTGGGTCAATTGGGACCTCCTTCGTAAGACCTGCGCAGAACGACCTTCGCCCGATACCACACCAAGTTTCGAGACGTACACAGCCCAGCTCATAGCTGACGTCAACAATGCAACCAAAACCATCAGTACGAACCTACCAACCAATAAGATGGACAGTCACCTCTCCCATCTGGCCCAGACCAAACACTGTTCACTGGCCCGCTAAAAGAGCCAACAGCTTAATCCGATGCTGCGCAAACGCATATTTGCGCTGAACGCAAACGCATATCTGTGCATATCTGCGCCGAGCCTAGATAGTCTACGCCCCATAACGCTGATGCCGTGTGTCAGCAAGGCGGGTAAGCACGTCGTTCTAAACAAGGTGAGTCAATATCTTGAAGATAACGACTGCCTCCCGCACCACATTATTGGCTTCCGATGAGGACTATCCGCTCAAGGAACCACGTTACTCAAAAACCATCAAATTCTAGATGAAGGAAACACTCAGGACACTCGTCAAATACTCGGCCTTGATCTAGAAATTGCATTCGATACCACAAAGCACTCATGCATCTTGAAAGCAGTGGAACAACTCGGCCTGAGTCTGGCACAGTGAAACGCACCAAAGTGCCATAAGAGCAGCGAAGGTGAAGGATTGATATTCCTGTGTAGGATAGTATAGCGGATGTAAGAAAAAGTGAGGGTGAGGAGGTAAAAACGAAAAGAGAGAAGGGTAGAGACAACAGTCTGGCACAGTAAAATGCACCAAAGGGTCATAAGAGCAGTGAGGGCAAAGTAGTGATGAGGTGAAGAAGAAAGAGAGCCATAAATAGCAATATTAACACTTGTGGTGTGTCGTTTTTTGTGTCACTCTTGTCGTTTCTTTTTTGCGCTACAATATACATGTGATCCGACACCGACAAGCCCAGCAACAGGTCGTTTTGCGTATATATTATTGTGTATTATATGAGGAAGTTAACTGATGGTGAGTGGAAGTGAAGTGGGCGTGATGAACAGGAAAAGGAGGTGGTTACAGCCTAAATCACAGTATGTTTTTGTGTGATAAATATTTGCAATGAGTAAGGCTTGGGATTGAATTAGTTACGTCTGGCTTGAGAAGCAGTTTGCGGCACCTGCCGAGTGAACTTAATGAAATATACCTGACGCTGAGTATCGTCTGCTCAAGATTTTACGAAAAAATGCTTGTTCGATGAGGAAGAGTAGAGCCGAACTCTCTAGGCAATAATATCTATTCAAGGCTGGCTACATTCCTCTGGCGGGTCATAAAGTGCACACGCTCTTTTATTTATTTCTTTTTCTTGCACGTCCACTTTGCGCCAAACCACCACGATTCCTCGCATGGCTATTCGGCGCACGTTGACATGCGAGGAACACTGGTATGTAGTGAATGAAACAGAGAATAGTAAGAACATACTGAAAGCTGTTCAGATGAAACTATGCATTCCTTGTTCATAAAAACACACCACTGACAATGCATGAGGATAGTCGACCGGCAAGCCAGCTAGACCCGTAAGAAACAGTGGGGTTCTTCTTGAAAGCATATGTGATAAATGAAAGAGCTCCACTTTATTCAGCACCCTCTGTCAGACAAAAACTACAAGTTACTTCTGACAAACTCAGTGTCAGCCTCAGAGAAATTCACCTTAGAACGTGAAATCCAGCGATTCGTTAATAGCATGCTCGAATCGACACAGATGTAACAAGGGCGGAAAGTAAGGTTTTCAAGATGTCGCTTCCTGTTATCACCACAGAAAATCAACATCTCGCTATCGATCTGTTCTAGCACTCCAAAGAGTAAACGTAGATTTGATATGTGAGGTTAGTAGATCGTCACTCGGAGTGTTTCTTGAAATAACTTCAATAGTGCAGACAGTGGCGGACAGTTTACTGTATGCTTCACCAAAGCATTGTAGGGCGCTAGCGTAATGGTACAGCGTACAGTATTGGTGTTTCTTTGTGCGACACAATAGAAGTCATCATCTCTTGTTGGCCATAAGGGCGTTCTAATTTTGACAGAGTTCGTTGATCCTGGAATTTCTGTAACCTTGCACAATTTCAGCATGTTTATAGTAATGTTTCGTATGCGAACTTATTTGATTCATTGCAGTAATTTACCTTCATTGAATTAAATGTTTTGTATGAAGCCATACTCTATTTAAATTAATAGGTTGATAATATGATAACTGATATATGTATTTATGTCCTCATGCAGCACATGTTAGAGCTGTAGAGCATCGATGTTTGCTGGTACTGGCAGCTACGTAGCCAGCCTATATGTCAGTTGTAACTTTACTATTAGAAGAAAAGTCACGTCGACATTGATGACGATAAGAACTAGTGTTTACTGAAGCACCCCTGAAATTGTCTTTTACCAGCTGCCTCTACTATTTTGGTGACAAAGGTAGTACTCTCATGCTTAAGCAGCAACGCTGCCCCACTTTGTCTAAGGCTTTTTATATTTCTTTCACAACTTTAGCAGTATAATTGCGCCTAAGGACAAGCAGGTGGAGATTCCGTGTAGTATAAGGAAGCGCTCTCCAATGACTCGTTCACCATTGTGCACTGGTATGATATTGCTATGGACAAACATGAGAGTTCCGGTGGCGTGGTGTCCTCCCTGAGATATGGGTTCTCGCGACAGCCCTGAGCCGAGAACGCACGTACACGGTGGACTTCAGGCTGGACCAGATTAACAGCGCACACACCACACCAGCGAAAGGCGGCACCATGGTTTCCGTCACTACAGGAGCCACGAAGGAAACACTTCTTACACCTGGACAAATGCGAAAAAGTTTGAGCTTTATTCTGTCGTGAAGAAGATTGTGCCTAAGCTCTTCCCGCGTGGAACGTGGACGTTGCTGCTGGCCAAAGGGGCTGGTAACACCACCAACAATAACTAAGCAGAAAACGAAAATTTAATTTCGTGGTACTTGACTTGATATACAATTATAATTCTTCGTGTCACAATCTTTGAAACAAAAAAGACGGTGGCCGCAGGGCTACCCTCAGATTGCAGCTCACTAATATTATGAACTCATTATTATAAAGGAAATATTGTCTGACTACATTTTTATAGCTCCTTCTAAACCTCAAATATTACGACACGTTATCAGTAAATGAAATCAGGGCCACTATTGACCCTTCAATTGAAGGGAGCGCGTTGAAATTGATTTGCGTTGTTTATAGCAGTGAGTCTGCTTCTTGTCCATTTCATAGTGCATCGAACAATTCAATTTTACTGGAAAAAACTACATTTACGCGGAATACGGAGATTTATCATAAGAAAACATATTATCGCCAAATTTGAAGAAAATATTTTAAAGATAAGACGATTGAAGAAATAATTTGTAGATTATTGCTAATAAGAGCCCCAAAACATCTTTTTCAATTCAGCAGATCGTCTTATATTAATACTATGCCAGTGCGGTCGCATAAAAATCAACCAGAAGACGTGATTTATTTTGTTTCCTTCACCTTCCTTGCTCATAACGTAATAATTTAAGCACGAATACTAACAAATAAGCTGGTCACCTTGAATAATAGTGTAACGTAATGGAGACACGTGCCTACGAAGCATTATCAAAAAAAGAAGCAACCATCTGGATTGGATGTGAATTTTTCGTTCGGTCAGTCTGTAGATATAGGTTACGTGAATGACAAGAACAAACGCTAAAGCTGATAAAAGAGTAATTCTTTAGTTCTTAGCCGCACAGGGGTTCCTTTCATATGATGGAGTTTCTTCTCCACGGTCGTGCTAGCACATGGTGGTGACACGTTCATTACCGGCATGCGGTGTCGGAAGCTCTGCTAGGGCTTGACACGTCGTAATCAGTCAGAGCCTACTTCTTTTGTTTTTCTCAGCGCTTGGTCTTTTCCACTTTTAAAGCATTTAAATTGCTGCCTGAACCAATGGTGGCTTGTTTTCTTTCTCCTTGATGAAATGAACGCTACGAACATGGAGTAGATGTGGTACGATGACCAAGATGCTCATTCATTATGAGAAAGAAATCGGGGTCCGTGTGTCAAAAGAACATTGTAACACGTCTTGCGAATAGTCTTGGATAATTAGGGAAATAAGGGCACTGTAGACGCCGTGTACAAACTTCATATCAAAATGTTCTTCTACTTTTGCCGTATGGTACATAAAAGAATTGAGTAGTGAACTATTTCTGACGGTAAGGAAACTAAGCCAGAGGTTTCGTGATATTTTGTGAATGCGCAGCAAAATTTTTTTACGGGATGAGAAAACTGGCCCTTCGCCTTTATGTGAAAGATAACAAAGAGAGCCCGGCATGTACTAACAATAATAATTGTCTATACCTTAAGCAAAATAAGTATGCTTTTTATAAATTATTCTTCCTTCACGAAAGCCGCCTGTGCACTTGAAAACTGGCCTCAGTAGCATCGCCATTGTCATGAGCTCGGAGTTGCTGCGCTTGGGAAAACGCTGACGACTGCTTTCCGCTCTCCCGAATTCTATTCCAATAAAGCTATCAGTGCATATAAAAACGCTAAGCCTGCGTGGAAAGCAGAGCACAATAACAGCAAAGGCAGGAAAAACACTATTTATACAACCAGTTGAAATTCTCTGGGGGTTACTGGTACAAGTACTATTGCAAAGAACCCACCACTTTGTTAATTGATTCGGTAGACCATGACTATAAAATATAAACGCTGAGGCTATTGTTATGGGCTGCAAACACTCAAAGACCCACTCGTATTGCACTTCAGATTGCGTGACGCCTGATAGCACAATTCGCATTCTGTTCCTAAAAGTAATAAGAGGAGACTCAAGTGCTGTGATGGTTTAGTGGCCAAGTAAATGATTTTTCCATTCTCCATCCCCGCGGGCTTCTAACGCACTTGCGGGTGTGTTTATCGCTTTGTATTGATTTTGTTTCAAATAAAACATCAAACTGTTAAACTTCATTACCAATATTGAATTAGTAAAAGGTTAAAGAGAAATGCAACTTCTGAAGAATTTTGTTTCGTGACAAAGCAGCTTCAAGCCACACGAAGCTAACCGGAGCCGAAACTACGAAAATTAGGCATATCCGTGAAGTACCCGTCATTTCAATGCTCGCTCAAGCTCCGTGCGTTGCAGCAGCCATAGACACAAGTGCCAAAGTTTCTTCTAGTGCATTTATAGCAAACTCTGTGTGTTGTGTAATGCCAAATTAGAAAATTCGATTTCTGTGACGTCTGGAAGTTTTAATACTGTTATTCCACAATGCGTTACGCATGTTAACGCAGTTCGTTTTCGACTTAACACTTACGTAAGGTATTTGTGCTCTTTAGGCCTGAGACAACGCGTGAAAAGAATGCTCGTGGCTTCAAGGGGAGACACCTTCTATAAATTGCACGCCGGCCCTTCACTTTTTAGAAAGTAAGTCACTTTTTAGATAGTAAGTGACTAATTGCATAGGGCCCAAAATATTTCCTGTATAAAAGGCTGTGAACCATTGAACACGTTTTATAGACTGCTGGAGGAGTGTGTTTTTCTGAGACTTAACACAAATAACACTCAAAAAGGAGTTACCATTAGATCAACAAGGAAGCTAGTTTCTCTTTCTTGAAAATGAAAATGGTCCACCTTATGACCTGATTATGTTCCTGAGCCTGCAAAAATAAAGCAAACTAATACCTAATCATATATATATATATATATATAAATATATATATATATATATATATATATATATATATATATATATTAATGAGATCTAACAGACAGTAATATCAAGGAATGTACAGGGGAAGTTATTAGAACCAATGGAATGTAAATAAGAAGAAAAGTGGATGAAAAAATAACCAGCCGTGAGCAGAAATTGAACCTACGGCCTTTGAATAACGCGTTCGATGCTCTAACCACTGAGCTATCACAGCGGCCTTCCCTCCATCCACTTTTTTGGGTTTATATGTGAATTTAGAAGTAGGAGTGAAAGTCAGCGCCATCTATATATATATATATATATATATATATAAATATATATATATATATATATATATATATATATATATATATATATATATATATATTGTTGTGAAGCCACCTGACTCTTAAATGGGTCGTACTCTTGAGTACCTCCTAGTGGGGCTAGCAACATGAACGCCGCTCGCGCTGGCGAAGAATGTACTTTACTGCACCTTGAAGTGCTGCGAGCTCTGCTGCTGTCGACGTCGTGATGTGAGAAAACTTGTACTGAAGCAACACATTTTCAGATGGAACAACCACTGCTTCTGTGGAGCTGTTGGAATTAGTGGAGCCATCGGTGTAAACATGTATGCGGTTGAAGTACCTTTCGTCCAACAGACGCAAAGTCAATTGCTTCAGGGCTAGCGTTGACATGCGTGCCTTCTTAAAGATTCCAGCAACTGATAAGCGCACCTCAGGTTGACGAAGACTCCATGGCGCAGTTGCTGGATGCACCTCAAGTTTGATGCCAGGCGGTAGTATGTCCTGATGTTTGGTTTGAAGCCAGGCGGTAGTATGTCTTCAGTTTGAAGCCAGGCGGTAGTATGTCCTGAGGCCCCGTGGGCCTCAATGGTTAATACAATTTTTCCGGCGAAGATTGATACGCTCTAAGCTGCCATTTCTTGTTCGTTCCTAATTTCTTGCACTCAGACTCCACACCCAAACGCCACTTGCGGCTGTTCAAGTTCGGCATTACAAATTTGACCAAGTAGTAGAATGTACAGCTAGTCTGTTTTATTGTAGGCACAATCTTCTGCGCCTCTTTAACTTTAGGAAACAAATGGGTACTGACGGTTTCTTGAGCAAACTTCTAGATGAAAGGGAGCTCAAAGAGAGCAGCAAGGAATTGCATAACTTCAAGTTTAAATTGTTCTGCCGTGTGAGCGCCGATGCTCCACATTTCAAAAACAGCTGCTCTTCAAGACATTCTTTCCGCTTAAGAAGCACCGAACAGATTAGGGCAGCCTATTCTATTTTATTGTTCGTTTTTGTTTGAAATCAACAAACGTAGCGCGAAAGGAACGGACGTGTGTGAGCATTTTGAAGAGAACACTTTGTTGATAACTAAAAAACGGTCTTACGACAAACACATGCTCCCAAATCAAAGTGTCACCACAGGGCTCAATGTGGAGCAAAATAAAATTGGATGCTCAAAAGAGAAAGACCATGAAGTTCCTGAACAAGATATAGGAGGAGCAATGTTCAGCACTGTTGCTGTATACATGTAGTATAACAAATGCTTGCGCTCCTTGTTCCCCTTTTACAGTTATATTTTTAAAGTTTCGCCTTGACAACAAGCGCTACCGCTACGGAAGTGATATATTAGAAAATCGCACGAACCGAACTCACTAAATAAAGCATATATATATATATATATATATATATATATATATATATATATATATTTCAGCAACAAGCATATGTATATGAATATTAGTATGTATATGAGTGAATAATGACGAATGATAAAATATCTGCACTTACAACACGACAACACAATGCGGTTCGAGGAACGTGCTGTAAGAACGGGTGCTGGGGAGGCATGAAAAGGTGGATGGCGAATCGAATCTGGCAGAGGTGGTAATGCGTTTCTTGGGTGCTTTTTTTTACTGCCTCATGTAGGTCAACTTGGTTCTGCAGCAGCCGCCCTTCTTAGCATTGATGTTTCAGAAAATTCATAAAAACTTGGGAGCGAAGAGTGCACTCTACTTTTTTAGTAAAAACTTAGCAAAACAGCTTGCGGCATAAGATAGTCTTAGATTTCAAACTTGGTACGTAGGAAAACGTAAAACAGACACATTTTGACAGAACGTCAAATGTATACTAGAAACAGACAGAGATGAATAAAGAAGCAGCTATCTTGTATACCCTGATTACTCTTGAACCCGTATAGGAAGAAAAAAAAGCCCCGACGGGAATAAAAAGTGTTTTTTTTAGATTTCAAGCAAGACAAAAAAAAAGAAACCCAATTCATTATTACGCCGCTTTAACACCTCAGCTCTCGAATTTCTGGCTCAACTTGTCATGTTGGTTCATATTGACTTTCTTTGTGCTTTATGCTGCTAAACACATTGTTACGTGGCAATGTTATAGTGACGGAACAATGTCGAGTATTTCACAATTGGCTGGCACTCTATACTGCTTTGCTTAAAGTATGTTTTCCCCTTGTTCGATATGCTAGTTATGCAAAGGCGTCGTTGGTACGAAAAACAAGTGGCGTCTGAGATTTAGGTGTTCTAGACTTCAAACCGCTCATTCATACAGTACACAAAAGCAACAAGAACAGCTGTATGTCATGGAACACACAAATACAGTGACATAAAGACACATACTATAGGAAAGCGCAGCCAAGCGCAAACGAGGCGCCGAGTTCGAGTCAATTCCATCCCTATGCCTGCCGTACCTCCTGCTATGGCTCATGAATGCTGCAGCACATTCTTCACCGTAAAGCTCGAACAAGGTTTTCGCATTTTGAGTCCTCGATTGCGATTTCGATTCCATCACTTCAAACGGAATGTACTTTCATAGTATTCGTCCGGGTCTTTTATTCCTATAGTTTTTCCGTTTATTGAAACGAACATTTTTTATAAAGCTGGCTGTGTATATTTATTCATCTTGCATTGGTTGATGTTCTTTTATTATAAGCGTTTATTAACAATTTACGACCTTCAACAGATTTTGTTTTTGCTTGTAAACCACTTCACTCTATACTTCTGGGCTGGCTCAGTATTTCCATCATTTTTAATAACCACCTTCCAGCATTTTAGTGGTTGCCATGAAAGAATGAGGCTGTTATACCTCATATAAAATGACAATCTAGCGCGAGAGAAATCATAGCACACGGACGCGATTTCGCGCCGAGAAACGTGCTTGTCCCCACCTAAAAGATTTGGTGAGCACCTCTACCATACTAACATTACGGGTACTGTTTTTTTTCGCGTAGAATCAACAATTGCCGATCCGAAATAAACCCCTAGTTCGCGTTGCCTTCGCCACCTGTCTGATAACAGCAACTCCTATTCATTTCACAGTGTGCTTTATTTTTCCACACATATAAAATTAACTGGTTGTCTGATGTTCAATCTGTCGTGCTTGTGTACTAACCAAGGAGGATATATGAAACCTGCTGGAGTGGAAGCCGCCTATGCTTACCCATGGGAGCGGGTGAAGCCGCGCCAAGCCGACGGCGGCCATCTTGGCAGAGGCAAGAAACAGCCGAGTACAGCTGCGCTCGCGCTTATCTATGCAGCAGGGGCAGTTTCTCGCGTCTTTAAAGCAATAAAAACAGTTGCGTCAGGTTGTAAGTATTTATTCTTTGCTTTTTGGTGGCGAAATGGCCTACGAAAACGCTTTGAGAAACTCGAAAATGGCAGAAAAAACACAATCACACAAACTATAAAAATATATGCGAACAGTATAGCCGAAACGAGCAGTGCCGGGAGACTCAGTGATGTTTAAAAATGATCATTCTTGAAAGAACTGGCCTGACCCTGTCCATGATGATCTCGCGGTTTCTTTCTTTTGTCATATGGTGGATGCGGATTTTCACATACAGCGCCGCAACTTTTTTGCACAAGCTGTAGATATGATTTTCGAGGGGATCAAGGTCAAGAATGTGCTGCTCTAGCTTCTGAAACCATTTTTCCTCTACAGACAGTCGTAGCACTTCCAAAACGAGATGCTTTGACTGGGAGTTAACTGCTTGAAGTGTTCCACACTCAATCTTTAGCCGTTGCAGCCCCTTTTCAACGGCTTCACACAAGCCAATGACATCCTTGGACGGGGACACAAGCCCACCTCTGTTTTTCTGCTCAACTAGGGGAACTAGCTCATCTGAGTACAGAGCTGCAATGCACTCTTCGCATGTTGTTGTCTTGCACACTTGGCGTACAACGAAGCCTGCGATATAAGGCACCACCGCAACAACTACGGCAGAAAGGTTTTCGGGGTGCGTGTAGTCGTGGTCATCATGAGGCTCCAAGATCGAGGACCTGCGCATGTCTGTGAGCGCGCTCGTTGCGTCTACCTGGGCGACAACAGTAGTGGCATTCAGGATGGAAACCATGTCTTTGGTGCAGTTTCCCGAGCTAGAAGACGTCACTTCTGTTTGCACCAGCAAACGCTTGTATGCTGCCATGAACTGAGCAGCGGTTGGGTTGTTGTTAAACCCACCTCGGCCACGAACAGATCCGAAGAATTTCTCAGCGTGATCCTGGCTCAGTTTGTGCGTCAACAAGTACTTCAGCTTACCCTGGCCAACAAGCTCGTCGAACATTTTTTCAGTGCTCGCCATGCAGATCAATAAGCCCACAAAACCAGTTTTTTTTCAAGCCTTCTAAAACTGGCCGCCCAGCCGGATCTCTCAATCCCTTTATATACGCTTGGGTGTAAAAAAAAGAATGGCTTCCAGCAGGCTTCATTCTGCTTCCGCAAAGGTGCCTTGTACGACCTTGCAAAAGGGTTCCTAGAATTAAGAAGGTCGAACAGGTGATCGAAGACCCTCACGAACTTCGATGTTGCACTGGCGCCCCGGAACTGGGGTAGCTTCAGCACATTTTCACAGAAGTCCAAGGCGTCGGCCACAGAGGAACTCAATGCTTGCGCAGCATATCGCACCTTCATCTTTTGTTTTTTCCATTGCACGTGGACTTTCGTGAGTTTGTTGCCCAGCCGCAGCCCTTCGGAACGCTGCAATGCCTCCAATGCCACTATGTAGGCCCACTTTATGTGCTTTCCTTCAGCATCAACAATGTAGCTTAAGTTCGCCAAGGAATTGCGGATAAGCTTAATCATGTGGCAGGCGTCTAGGATAATGTAAACATTCTTAGCATCATCAGCCGGGTTCACAAAGCTTGAAGAAATTCGCTCACAGTCAACACGAAGTTGAGCACCTAAACACCTGGCCATAGTGAAATTCGACGAGGCTCTGTCAAACGTGAGAGAGACTACTTCAGCCTTCACCGACGCAAGCTTCTCAATGCACTGTTTGGCCAGCTCGGCCCTATCTGCTCCTGTGAGTGAGTCTATTAGGAAGTATCCAACTGGCATCTTAAATCTGACGTTGATTCCAACGATCATGAAGACACACGCATTTGCAGCTTCAGGAAGACCGTCATCGTCAAGCCCAGTTCCGAAATCAACATACCCTACTACCTTATCTCCAACTAGCTCTACGTGTTTCCTGATGGCCATGTCGTCTACAATGAGAGCGCAGTAGAAGGGTTCATCACGTGCTTCCGCAAACTTCTCAAGGAAAGCAAATGCTTCGGCTGTGAAGCCAGGGGCTCCTTTAATCGACTTGTACCAGCCCCTTAGTGTTCGCTGGGATGGCAGGGCTTCGTTGAACTTGGATCGTACATACTCGTACGCGGCTGGACTGTAAAAATGCAAAGTCAGTGCAAATGCTCGCAGCTCAGGTGGGTACTTGCCCTTCTGCTCATTCCCCACCCTGCAAAGTAGTTGCTGAATGTCATCCGAGAAAACAGATGAAAACACATGCGAGCCTTCTTCTGACAAGAGTTTTCGCTCTCTGATTTCTTTGATGATTTCTTGGGCGGTTTCATTTCTCTTGACCAGCCTTCGTTTAGTTTGTTGCAGTGTTTTGACCTTCTTCTTCAACTGGGTTATCTCTTCTTGTGAGGAAAGCACCTTGTCTTTGTAAAACTGTTTGGTTGGCGAGTCTTCAGGAAAATTTTCAGCTCCAGGCAGGTCGCACAACCCAAAACGCTCAGGACCAGGCGGGGCCGGGGAATCTCGAGACTTGGGGTCGGGACGCTTCCGTTTGACCTGGGTTTGAAAGCATACGTTTTCTCAGACTAGCTAAAAAGGCAACAAGCGCAAAAACTAAATGAAACCTCACACGTATAATGTGGGTACGATTAAGCTACACATTTTATTTGAAGAAATAATAAATGTATTAAGTAACAAGCTTTTTCATAGTCGTGCACGAGACATTGTATGCCAGCAAAAAGGACATGCACCCGCTCTGGTATAACTTTCCATTCGCCGGAGGTGCCTTTAAGTATTGAATTGTAACCACTGTCAGTATGCTGTGGATGTCAATAACGTTTTTGTAGTAAACATTTCTGTATGCCCATTCCTGCTTAATGATTGATTGATTTGTGGGTTTTAACGTCCCAAAACCACCATATGATTATGAGAGACGCCGTAGTGGAGGGCTCCGGAAATTTCGACCACCTGGGGTTCTTTAACGTGCACCCAAATCTGAGCACACGGGCCTACAACATTTCCGCCTCCATCGGAAATGCAGCCGCCACAGCCGGGATTCGATCCCGCGACCTGCGGGTCAGCAGCCGAGTACCTTAGCCACTAGACCACCGTGGCGGGGCCATTCCTGCTTAAGACCTGGTAAACAGGTCAGCAGTAATAAATAAGTAATTAAAGAAATATGTATCTTGATCACCAGTTAAGGCGAAGTTGAAGCAGTTACCACTACCGGTAACTTCACCTTCGCCGGCGGCGTCTGGTAACACGGTAAGCGGTAACGCAAACACAGTAACGGAATGCTAAAACTACAGCTACTCCTCCACAGTACCGCCAATTCTCGGCACGCAAAAAATGCCACGCATACCCGCAACAACGTTTCGTGGAACAAGTATTATGTAGCGGCCGTAATGCCACAAGCGTTATGCACGCTAAACATTACGCTTATCGTCCAACGATGGCAGCAATACTCACAGGTTTCTGCAGATGAGGCGGAAAAGCTGGAAACGACGTGGGCACACTTCCCACCCGCAGTCGCGTCGTTTGCCCAGTGCGGTCAAAGCACTCAGGAGTGAAATGTACAGAGCACAGGCGGTCTCCATCCTTAGCGCGCCACCCTTCACGGCGAACTGCCCGCTCCCAAAGACTCCGAACTTCTGCATTCTTTGGAAACCTGTCAAGAAATATACGACAATAAACTACGGCACACGTACACACAATGTCATTTTGCTGCTCTTTCATGCGCGGGCCTGCAAGCAACTACAATGCGGCTGAAATGACCGCGAGTAGAACACGCTAAATTTCATGTACTTACAGGTGAAATGTGAGGCCACAACCTTTCTTCAGCCTGTTTGTGCATCCGTAGGCAACGCAGGAGGTAACCATTATTCAAGAGCAAGACTTGCACTCATTGAAAACTTCGAAGAGAACAGCGTGCCCCAGCAACGAAGCGTGGAGGCGACACACCGGCAGCGCGCTTTCTGCCTCCGGCAAAATGGCTGCCGCTGGCGTCCCCTGACGGGCGTCGCTTCCACTCCAGTAAGTTTTTATATATCCTCCTTGGTACTAACACGACTGGCTGCACTTTTTTTGCATTGTTGCCGAACTAAGTTGTAGTATAATGGTACCTAGTGCTGCAAATTTAATTTTTACCCGCTTGAAAAACATGCTCTGTTCTACTAGTTTCAGGCAGTTTTTGTATTGATTTGTATAACACGGCTATGGTTGGGATAGGGGACTGTATTTCGTACTTCTTGTTCCGCGAACCGACGCGCGTTTTCGCTAAACTGTATCTGTACTGCTCTATATTCTGTTAAATGTTGTTTTTCTTTTGATACTGCGGCATGTTGTGACGGTAACTGTCCAAAGTGTACCCAACGTTGGGCAATCAGAAAGGCAGTACTTTTCAATGCGAAGCATTTCTCAGAGAACTTCAGTGACCTTGCGCGTATCCATCTATCTAGCCGCCTACGACTTTTAGCTCTCCTGGCAGTTTCGATAGTGATATCAATAACAAACTTGGCACAACATGACTGTATGAAGAACATATTTGACCAGTCATAACATGAAAACGATGGCATGGATGTCATGAATTTTATAAATTACATTTCCTGGTCCGGCAGCTCTTGCGGTGGTTTCGTTCTCTTGGCATGTTGCAAAACTGGTATGGTATGGCATAATTACATGGCGAACACTAGCGACCGACCCTAACATTAAAATCAAGAAATGCGTGTCATGTACCAACATGATTACATGCGAAGCTCTTGATGCGCTCGCGGGCGTTTCACTAGCGTCACATATACCAAATTTGGTATTACGGTGCGCAAATAGGTTCGAAGGTATGCGACTGGTGCAAACATGATAATCATGAGATGCGTGTCATGTAACAACATGACTACATGCCACGCTCATGATGCGCTGGCCACCGTTTCTATAGCTTAATGTACACGAAATTTGGTATTACGGGACGTGAATGGATGACGAAGGTATGATACTGGTGCAAACATGCTAAATATGAGATGCGTGCCTTGTAACAACATGACTACATGCTACGCTCATGATGCGATCACGGCCATTACGATAGCTTCACATATGCCAAATTTTGTATTACGTGACTTCGATGGATGACAAAGGTATGTGATTGATTGAAACATGATAATCCTGAGATGCGCGTCATGCGAGAACAGGACTACATGCCACAGTCAAAGCGCCAATACATTTACACGTGACGTGGTGCGCATCCTCACCTGCGTTCATTTCGTCGGGTCACGCCCGCGTTGCTACGCCAAGCACCGGTCCTGCCATATACTCGCAGGTGCCCGCCGCACTGCGTTGCTTTGACGCATGCGCGTTTCAGTGCGTCCGGCGTCTCTTCATAACGAAAAGATGGAGACGCAGTGTTGTCTGGGTAACGCATCAGCGCGAATTGCAGCAAGTCGCATTCGCATCGGTTGCCGTCGGGTCACACCGACGGACGCTGGTCGTGGTGGTCGCTCCTGGCGTCAGAATATATAGAGTACTCGCGTTTTGCTAGCGTAGCATCGCTTTGCCCATCGTTGGCGCGCGTCAACGCTACGCTGGAGTATATTTGGTCCTTCATGATGCACTCGCGGCTGTTTTGCTAGCACAATAAATACCGAATTTGGTGTTACGTGACGGCAATGGATGACGAAATATGACCGGTGCGAACATGATAATCCTGACACGCGTGTCATGTAGGAACGTGACAACATACCACGATCGTAAGTGCTTCCAGCCATTTCGCTAGCTACACATATACTAAACCTGATATAACGTGACGTGAACAGATGAGGAAGGTAAACGACACATCCAAACATGATAATCATGGCACGGAAGCCATGTACGGCATCATTTACCTCCACCTCGTAAATATTTAAAAGTAACATATCAACATTTCTCATTCGTGCTTCGCATATCATCGAATCCCCCTGCCAATTTTGAAATATATATATATATATATATATATATATATATATATATATATATATATATATATATATAGGCAGGCATGGTAGTTGAGTGGCTGCAGCGTTGCATATAGTCAAGTAGATCCTCCGTGAGCGGTGACAAGGTGGTTTATTTCGACGTTTCGGCCTAGAGTCTGGCCTTCATCAGGATTCTGGTGAAGGCCAGACTCTAGGCCGAAACGTCTAAATAAACCACGTTTTGACTGCTAACGGAGGATTAATTTGACTATATATATATATATATATATATATATTTTATTCATTTATTTATTTATATATATATATATATATAGTCAAATGGATCCGGGAAAAGAAGAGCTGTGGATGTGTTCACATCGTTGAGATAAGCTGTTACCAGAGCTTGCTCTATCTCGTCTTCTATGACGTCTGCGAGGGAATAAATTTATGGTAGCCAACCCGGTAGCAGCTTCCGTAGCTCGTCATGCATGACGGCATGGATGGTGTCTCGAGCTGGCACATCAGAGGTCGTTCCTGTCTGGTTGAGGAGTGCTGAAGTGGCGATTGTATTGCTTTGTCCATAGCTCAAGCATCCCTTAATGATGTCATCCTCGCTAATACACTCTGCCACAGTTTTCAGAGGGTTGATGATGAGCGTGACGAAAAGCGTCGCCTAGCTGCCTTCATGAGGCACTGAAATTTCTTTTGTCCGTCATGTCTGCACCTGCGGGGCGAAATAGCTTCTGCATTTCTTCCGTAAAAATTGTCATGAACTCGCTTGCTTGCTGCTGAGGAGTTTGGAGCAAGGATTTCGCTCATTCTTTGCGCAGGATTCTTGCGAAAGTTTTAGATGCCTGCCTCTTGAAAACATTTGCCTTGTTAAGTTTTGCTCTTTGTGGTCGTACCAGGTGCTAGTGGAGTATTCGTAAGCGAGAAATGCATGTCGAAGTTTGTCTTCGTCCGTCCAGTTATTTAGGGCTGCAAATCTTTCGTAACGCTACATCCAATCTTGAACGTCATCATAAGGTGAATCACAAGAACACGGAAACTGTTGGGGGTGTGGAATTACCAATGACACCGGTGGGGTGGTGGTCACCATCGGTGATATTGAACGGTCGTGTACGGAACCACTACTGGCAGCGAGTGGTCGGAATGCAGCTGGAAGACGTTTTTAGTCGGCGGCTACTCCGAGTTTATGCCTCCTTGTCTTCTTCTGTGACTTGTTTTGTGTCTATCACTCGAGGGCTGGTCTGGCCGAAACATCCATGCCGGCAAGCTCACTGTCACCTGTTTAACGATACTGATCTTACGTCACGACACAAAGATATCATTGTGCCGTAGTAGGGAACTCGAAATAAAATTTTGACAATCGGCGTTTTCGCCAAGCATCCAAATTTAGGTACACGTGTCTTCGTGCGTTTGCCACAATTAAATACTATCGCTATGACGTGTAGTCAGAACAACATCCTCTAGGTTATCGGTGAAACTCCTCAACTGCTTATCTACCACCGCAGATTTTCTTACTAGAACTACTGAACTGGCATTGCTATCACTCGGTAGTATTTACTGTAATAATGCTAAAGTCTTTGTCAAAGGATCACGCACTTTGGAGCTTCTACAACAAGTCTTTGATCGATATTCTGAGACTGTTTGCACTGTAATCATCATCAGATTACACAACTGCACAATCGCAATCGTGGTACATGCGTAAATATTTTGTCATTTGAACTGACCAAACACACATTTGTAGTATGTTACGCTGTGTGAACATTTATGCAAGTCCTGATGAACCACCCTTAGGTGGACGCAGACGGCTTCCATGAACCGCCGTATCGGAGCGATTCGGCATAGCCGCTGTTTGAAACTGTTCTACCGTGAACCAGCCTATTTCCTTCTCACCAATCCCTTCTCCTGTCACATTCTGTGAAAGCCACAGGACTGGGCCAAGGTTAGTGGTCCAGAGCAATGGTGCAGGTACACACTGTTTCTTGAAAATTTTATTTGAAATGCAAGTTTTAGGCAGTTTTCTTACTACATCTCTCGACGACTGTGCAGCGTTTAAACACACTTCACGTTCACTATTGATGTGTCGACATACCCATGCCTGCGAAAGTACCTATATATATATATTGTCGCGAGAGGAAACGATAGGCAGGAACTCGAAGTGGAGGACTGTTTAATCAGCCAGAGCTGCCATTGACTTCTTCACTCTCGTCTTCTGCCACCAACACAGCGTGGCATTACCCTCTCCCCAATGAAAAAAAAAGAAGAAGAAGCATCGAATGAATGCCATGGCTCCGAAAAACAACGAAAGGTAGTAAGAAATGTCTGTGTCCATTGAAAAGAAAAAGGACGAGATGAAAAATAAAGAGGCAAGAAAGTAATGTGCAATTGTCTTGGAGGATATTGTCACATCACAAAGTTCTTGTCTTGCAGTCAACGAGAATAGTACGGCTTCATCCTGGAGACGTGAACCACATCCGAGGAGCGGGGTCGGCGAGAACGGTGTGACGTGTCTGCTGGGACAACTTCGTAGTTCACTTCGCCGAGGCGATGAAGAACTCGGTAGGGTCCGAAGTACCGACATAACAATTTTTCTGAGCGTCCACGTTGACGTATAGGAGTCCAAACCCAGACTAGGTCTCCGGGTTCGTATATTGCTGCTCTGTGGTGGGTGTTGTACCGAAGAACATCTTGATTTTGCCGCGATAAAATGCGAAAGCGCGCCAGCTGCCGGGCGTCTTCGGCACGCTGAACAAATACATCTGCGTCCGGGGGGATCGTGTCCGGCAGAGTTGGTTGCAGCATGGTGTCAAGCATTGTGGTGACGTCGCGGCCGTAAACCAGACGAAAAGGAGCAAAGCCGGTGGTTTCCTGCAAAGCCGTATTGTAGGCAAATGTTATATACGGGAGGATTTCATCCCAATTCTTCTGATCCTTGGCGACATACATCGAAAGCATATCTGCAATCGTTTTGTTAAGACGTTCGGTTAACCCGTTAGTCTGTGGGTGGTACGCAGTTGCTGTTCGGTGCGTCGTGCCGCTCAGCAACAGGATCTGTCGGAGCAACTGTGCCGTAAAAGCAGTACCACGATCTGTGATGACGACAGCGGGAGCACCGTGGCGGAGAACGATGTTCTTGATGAAGAAGTCAGCCACCTCGGAAGCAGTTGCTCGCTGGGCGGCTTGTGTTTCGCAGTATCTGGTCAAGTAATCGGTGGCAACCACAATCCAGCGGTTACCAGCCGTAGACTTCGGAAATGGGCCGAGTAAATCCATCCCGACCTTTTCAAAAGGTTCGTGGGGGGTCGCAAAGGCTGAAGCAGACCGGCTGGTTTCGTCGTTGGAGTTTTGCGGCGCTGACAGGCTGTGCATGTCTTGACGTACTGCTGGACGGTTTTCGTAAGTTTCCGCCAGTAGTATTTGTTGTTGATCCGCGCCAGAGTACGCGCGAAGCCAAGATGCCCTGACGATGGCTCGTCGTGACTAGCACGCAAAACATCATCGCGGAGAGCAGCAGGAACGACGAGGAGGTAAACAGTTTTCGTTGAGTGAAAGTTGCGCTTGTAGAGGATGCCTTGGCGTAAACAGAAAAATGACAAATCACGCGCGAACTGATGTGGGGGTTGTGGGCGACGTCCCTCAAGGTATTCGATCAGTGGTTGCAATTCTAAGTCTTCGCGTTGCTGCTCAGCCACGTTTAATGATGCGAGAATAGCAAGGCAGCTGAAGTCTTCATCATTGCCTTCTTCAGCGACCTCGACGGGTGCGCGGGAAAGACAGTCAGCGTCGGTGTGTTTCTGGCCAGACTTGAAAACCATCGTTATATCAAACTCTTGTAACCGAAGGCTCCATCTTGCGAGACGGCCCGAAGGATCTTTCAGATTCGCTAGCCAGCAGAGAGAGTGGTGGTCACTTACGATTCGGAAGGGGCGTCCGTACAAGTAGGGCCTGAATTTCGTTATGGCCCATACAACCGCCAGACATTCTTTTTCAGTCGTCGAGTAGTTCTTCTCCGCAGATGACAACGTGCGGCTAGCGTAGGCGATGACGCGTTCCACGCCATCTTGATATTGCACGAGAATAGCTCCGAGGCCAAGGTTGCTCGCGTCAGTGCGGACTTCTGTGTCTGCTTCGGTGTCGAAGTGACCTAGGATCGGTGGCGTTTGTAGGCGTTGTTGAAGGTCGCGGAAAGCGCTGGATTGTTTGGGACCCCAGACGAAGGCGACGTCATCCTTGACGAGTTGTTGTAGAGGGTCGGCGATTTTCGAAAAGTTTGGCACGAAGCGGCGGTAATAAGCACAAAGTCCCAGAAAGTGGCGTACATCATGCTTTGTTTTCGGTATCGGGAACAAAGCAACTGCCATAGCCTTGTCAGGATCGGGGCGAACACCACTGCTGCTGACAATGTGGCCAAGGAATTTCAGTTCCTCATATCCAAAACAACACTTTTCCGGTTTCAGAGAGAGGCCGGCAGTGCGAATAGCCAGAAGAACTGCCTCAAGCCGCTCAATGTTCTGTTCAAAAGTTGTAGAAAAAAACGACTACGTCGTCTAAATACACTAAACAAGAGTACCACTTCAAGCCACATAAAACTGTGTCCATCATTCGTTGGAACGTAGCTGGAGCGGAGCACAGGCCAAAAGGGAGTACTTTAAATTCATAGAGACCGTCCGGTGTAATAAACGCTATTTTTTCTCGGTCCCGTTCATCTACTTCAATCTGCCAATATCCGCTACGGAGATCCATGGAAGAGAAGTAACGGGCGTGTCGCAGGCGATTCAAGGAGTCATCAATACGAGGAAGAGGATATACGTCTTTTTTCGTTATCTTGTTCAGTTTGCGGTAGTCGACGCAGAATCGTAATGAACCATCCTTCTTTTTAACCAGAACAACTGGTGACGCCCAAGGACTAGTCGATGGTTGAATTACGTCGTCGTCGAGCATTTGTTTTACTTGATGACGTATAGCATCTTGCTCCTTCTGCGACACGCGGTAAGCATGTTGGCGCACGGGTTGCACGTTGGGCTCAGTGATAATTCTGTGCTTGAATAAAGGAGTCTGCCGGACTTTCGAAGTAGTGGCAAAACAGTCACTAAAGGATGAGAGGAGACTGAGGAGCCTCGCCCTCTTAGGTTCTTCCAACTGGCGATTGACGTTGAGGTGACTAGTCACGTCAGTATCGCAGCTGTTCTCAGTCGAGATCGTCGTAATCAAAGGGAAGGCGTCCAAATCATCCAATGCCTCCAAGTAAGCTATGGTTGTGCGTTTCGCAAAATGTCTGTGTTCTCCAATAAAGTTTGTAACTAAAACCATAGTCTGGCGATTTCGCAGTTGAATGAGGCTTCGAGCAATTGCCACTTCCCTATCAAGCAATAACGTCAGGTTACTTTCGGCGATGCCCGTAATCGACTGCTCCCGTGGACACTCAACAAGCACGAAGATACTACTGCGAGGTGGCAACGTGACGCAATCATCGACTACGCGTAAGGCCACGCCACGATGTTCGTTATCGATGTCGGAATCTGGAGAAACACAGTTAACAAAACTGACGAACAAATCACGCAGATTAATTATCGCTCCATACTCTTGCAGAAAATCCATGCCCAAAATGACCGGCCGAGAACAATTGGGCAGTACAAGGAATGATGCTACAAAAGCCGACGCACAAATCTCAAGCCTGGCGGTGCACCTTCCTATTGGGGATACGAGGTGTCCTCCAGCGGTGATTAGTTGAGGGCCGTCCCACGTTGTCAGCACCTTGTGTAGACGGGTGGCCAATGAAGCACTCATCACCGAGTAATCAGCTCCCGTGTCGACAAGCGCAGTCACCGGATAACAGTCGACGGAAACAGTAATGGCAGCGGACGTTCTGTTGGCGGTTTCACAAACAGGCTTTAACGGCACGTCGTAAGGCAGCGGCGGAGGGTATTTGTCGGTTCGCGTGACAGCGGCCTCACCTCCGGAGGTCGCCGTTTTCAGTTTCCCCGGCGTGGGCTTGCGCCACTGACACCAGGGGACCCAAAGGCGGGTCGGGCGCGGTGCGTTGATGTGGACGGACGGGGTGATGGTGACCGTGACTGTCGTCGCGGCGGGACAGGGACGTGATGACTACCCTTCAAGTAATCCGCAATTTCCTGTGGGCACTCACCATAGCGTGGACAACGAGCATCTGGGTGGAATCCGCGTAGGCCTATTCGTCGGTAGTAACAGTCGCGGTACATGTGTCCAACTTCGCCACAATGGTAGCACAAAGGACGATTGTCGGGTGCACGCCAGACGGTGGACTTCCGCGGGCCAGGACGAAAATCGGTCTGAGAAGGCAGGCGACGGGCTGGACTTTGAAAGCATCTGGGGGTCCCGGTAGGTGCATGAACAAAATGTGCCGTCGGTGGCGTAGAGACGCGTCGGGCATCCGCGTAGGAAAGCGTGGGAGGTTCGACTTGCGATGGTGGTGCAGAGTGAACGAACTGCCTGATTTCGTTCCGAACGACGTCCGTAAGAGCAGCGCTACTGGGAGGGGACGCTGCATAAAATTTCCGAAGTTCTTCTCGTACAACTTGCCGTACGAGTTCTGTGAGGACCTCCCTGTTATCACCTCCTGGTATAAGCGAGCACGCAGCGGACATGGCCGTCTGACGCTCATACTGCGACACCCGCTGCCGAAGCATGCGCTCCATAATTGTGGCCTCACGTATGAACTCTGAAACGGTCGTAGGAGGGTTGCGCACAAGGCCCGCAAAAAGTTGCTCCTTTACGCCTCGCATTAGCAGGCGCACTTTCTTGTCTTCTGGCATGTGGGGGTCAGCCCGTCGAAACAATCGCGACATTTCTTCGACAAACATGGCGACGCTCTCGTTCGGCATTTGAAATCGCGAAGAGAGTGCCTGCTCCGCTCTCTCTTTCCGTTCGGGGTTACTGAACGCCTCGCGAAGCTGCCGATGGAACTCCTGCCAACTTGTGAATGAGGTTTCGTGGTTCTCATACCACACTCTTGCCGCGTCTAAGAGGGAGATATAGACGTTCTTCAGTTTACGGCGATTGTCCCAGTCGTTGATGGCAGCGACCCGGTCGAAATGGTCAAGCCAGTCTTCGACATCCTCACCGGCATCCCCGTGGAATGGGTTGGGTGTGCGAGGCGTGTTGATGACACAGGGTACGCTAGCGAGTGGGTCATGCTCGGTTTGGGTTGCGGATGTGGCAAACATTGTCCTCACGGAACTTGCCAAGGGGCCGTACTGTGGTGGTAGTCGTTGAAGGCGGCGGCTGCTTCGATAGATATCAGCAGATCCTGGTGCACTGGTGGTGGTTGCTTCTGGTTCAGGACCAGCAGGCATAAGACGTTGCAGTACAGTACCCAGCACGTCCACCAGTCTGTCGCGAGAGGAAACGATAGGCAGGAACTCGAAGTGGAGGACTGTTTAATCAGCCAGAGCTGCCATTGACTTCTTCACTCTCGTCTTCTGCCACCAACACAGCGTGGCAATATATATATATATATATATATATATATATATATATATATATATATATATATATATATATATATAAATATATATATATAAATATATGTATGTATATATAGGTTTTGAGTGGAGGGCGGCAGAAAAAGAATATTTTGCGCAACTTCCTTTAATTTAAAAGGGTCAGCCTGTAATACCAACAGCTTAGCTGATCTACTTTTTTTTCACACTGGCTTCGTCGAAATGATGTGCAATATTGTATTACCTTATGTACTAAACGATTGTATTGTACGTATTTCAACAAAGAAACTCCAATTAGTTCACTTCTTTTATCTACACACATAGCTCCACTCATTATTTACACACTAATTCGAGGGCTCATTCGTGCCTCTACATATCAAGAAGATAGCGTTGGCTTTTTCCAATCAGCCGTCCACTTGCCGCTCATGAACTTTCAAGGTGCGAGAAGGTTTGGCAAACGGTTGAAGAAAAAGAAAAAAAACGTGCCTTCGCAAACCCTTTAAGCCAATGACGATTAAAGGCTTTAAGCAAGCTCAAATAAGCCTATTTGTTGGACGAATGGCGATGTCAAGGAGCGCGTGGGCTTTTTCTTATGAAAATGAAATACAAACTGAACGTAACCAAAGCAGCCGCAATTGGGGTCATTTTGTACGCCATTCCACAGCTGCATTAAAAATAGTCATAAACCTTGCGAAGTTTTGTCTATGAAAGTACCTGCGATAAAGTTTGAAAGCTCTATTGCAGATTAGGCAATAAAAAAGTTCCATTTTTTATTGTCGCTTTTATCGGGGTGCTTTGTTTAACGTTCCCTGACGGCATCTTGAAAGTTTTTCGATCGTATCTGTAATTTGTCTTGTGGCCATGGTTTAGGGGTTGCGGCTCCCCAGTCCATCTCATTTCTAGACTTTATGTTTTTATGGCTTTCTGTTCTTATATTATTGCTGTCTCTATTTTTATGAAGCTATTCTGACATCTTAGATGATGCTTTCGAGTGTGCGCCTCTGGCTGTAATAAAAATATATTTCCTGCTGTGTTCTTGGCATTTTTTCGTCCCTAAAACTGCTGTTCTGAACATAGGCAAGCAATTATACAAACAGCGCATCAGATTGATTGCATGAATAACGTGTACATAATGCTTTTATCTAAGCCGTTTCCTTTCGCACTGTATAAGCTGCGAATTCGCGAACCCATGCAAAAAACAAAAATACAGGCTTCTGCCTGTTACACACTCTTTCTCCATATGGTTCTGACCTCCACATACAATTCTCAATCAGGACTAATATTTTCTGGCGTAAGGACGTGAAACCAAAGAAATAGTGTTAACCTCCTACATGTAGCTAGGTCGAAACACCTATGTTGAAGCAAAATATCTTTAGCTGAATTATTATGCAAGCTTTAGTACGTGGACTGCTTGGTTCTATGCCGCGAGCATGAGTGTGGCATAGATGAACACCACATCTTCAGGAGTACTTTGTTGCGCATCTTGAAGAAACGTCCTATTCGATTTGTAACACGCACTGCATGCTGAGCGCAGTAGGCCTCACCCCCCTGTTTGCGTGGCGCCTGATTCCAAGAACAAAGAACGTTATAAACTAGCCGTTGCACTTAAAAGCACCCTTACACAAGGCGAGGCGACATGTTGGAATTACGACTTAACACCAGATATACGATGACACAGCTCACGTTCGTCGTTACGGAAGAGCGAACTACCTCAAGGTGTTGCTTTCATACGTGGATTAGCCTCCATGCAATGGTGCCTCACAAGTAAAAGAATTGGACTGCTGTTCAGAAATACGGTAATTAGATTTCAGTGCAGATACACCTAACATAGCGTTTTTGAACAGACTTGAAATAATTGAAGAAAGAACTGTAACTACGTACGGAAAGCCATTTGGTGTAAAAGAGTCTCGCCATGGAAGTCGCTGTGTTGTTGTTTCTTGATCGGACCCATCCCAAATGTAATGTATTTGAAGGTGGTGAAATATCTTGGCTGATAGCTTTATTTCCAAAGGCTAAGAAGCATTAGGTACCCATTATATAATCAATATTTTGGAAATACTAACTGTGCCAATGGTAGTCTACATACGCCCAGGCCTGTCAACACTTATTTACATATATGTCGAATCACCTATATATCGAATTGCAATGAGAGTGTAGATTTTGTTAATATAAGGCAGAAATGTAGCCGCACCACACTGAGCTTGACGCATTAGATCACCAGATCGAATAGCGCTAAATTTTGTTAGGTTGGGAGTGAATAAAGGCGTCTACATGAAAGTTACGAGAATTTCGGAGTGTCTGCACAGCAGACGTGTGTCACGCTATTATCTGAATCATACACAAAAAAAAACTGTCGTACTTCGCATTCAATTGCGCAACACCGATAACTGCATAGCTGGTGGCAACAGACTGGTCATGGTTGATCTTGGCTTTTCACCGCTCACCTGTCTCTTTTGAGCCTGTTTTTTTTTGTTGTACAATTTAATATTAGGTTTGCTCTATAATATTGCTGTATTTACTTTTCTCTATCTGTACTCGTTATTTCACCCATTTGATAAACTACACCCCACACTGGACAAATCAACGCCCTTGAGAAAACAGCAGAAAAAGAAGAAAAGCATCACACACGTTTTGTTGTAAGGAAAACGCTCAATTGTATGCGAATCAGCCATGGGTCAACACAGTTCTGTGAACACGTGCTCTTTCTTCGTCACTTTATACAATCATGGTTGCGCTTTCATCTGCATTGCGGGTCCTCGCACCCACCGACCTCATGCTCTTGTCTTGATTTTCTATTACGCGTGCGTCTGAGAGAGAGAGAGGACTGAGCGCTTGTATTATAGGAAGAAGAGGATCACCTCTAAGGGTCTCTGATCATGCCCGAGCATGCACCGCGTGAAGCGAGCACCATTCCGAAGAGTCACGTTAAAGGAGTAAGCTCTTTTATTTGATGCGTAGTATCTGATAGAGGAGCTCAATCTGATGTGGCGGCATGAACAACCTTACAGCACAAGCGCGTCCCCTTTCCCTCTCTTTATTCTCCAGAGCTCCCCATCTCTTTCTTCTAGGCTTCCCACCTCGCAGTGGTGCCCCCTCATGCGCAACCCCTCCCTCTTTTCTCCGGCGCTCCCCCTTCTCTCACCTTGCAACGCCGACGCAGGCATCGTCTGGCAGAGAGTTTACTGATTGTAAAAACTGACTGCTGGCGTGCTTCACTGTAAAGTGTCAACCCCGTATATAGGCACAGGATTTTGCCCTTCAAGGTAGTGCCGGTTGGATATTTCTCCTGTTCGTTGTCCAATAATAAACATTCATAACGTGCGCGTTATGTAAAAGTGCACTGCTGAACTCTGTGTCCAACAAGTGTGGTCTGTATCTCATTGCCTATTAGCGGCGATTGGCAAGTTCAAGCAGAAAACACCGGTTCATCACTGTGTGGTTTGTGACTCCCTAGGTTACTTTCCTGTGCAACACCGTGATGAGTGCCAGTGTGAACGCTGCTGCCAGTGTAAGCGTTAGCGCCCGCTGCTTCGCGTCCATGTATTGTTTCCCTTAGCTGAACTTGGTACAATTTATTGTACAGAGTAGTGAAGCGCCGCTATTCGTCTTCACCTATGCCCACGGCCTGACTCTACTGCCTCTTCAACTTTCCTCTGACAGCCTTTGCGATGATGGATGTTGCCGCCTGCCACCGCAGCTCTGTGATTGCGCTATTTCGCCTCCGCATCTCCACTATTTCCCCTCCGCAGGGAACACGAAATATACGTGACGACTAAAGGTAACAGGAATGCAGAAGTGATGAAAAATAGGGCACTGTAGAATTACAATAGGTATGATGTTGTGAGAGGAATATGGAAAGGGGTCATGGTTCCTGGGCTGACGTTCGGCAATGTGGTCTTGTGCATGAGATCAGAAGTTCAAGCAAGATTAGAAATTAAGCAACGCGGAATAGGTAGGCTTGCTTTAGGATCTCACGGGAATACACCAAATCAGGGAGTACAAGGTGATATGGGATGGACATCATTTGAGGGCAGGGAAGCTAGCAGCAAGATAAAATTTGAGAAGCAATTGAGAGAAATGGGGGAGGAGCGTTGGGCTAGGAAGGTTTCCAGCTACTTGTACATAAAAAATTTCGATACGAAATGGAGGAAGCGAACCAGGAAATTGACTGGTAAATACTTAGAAAACAGCAGGTGGCCAAACTAAAAAGAACTATCGGTTATGAACGAACTGAAGGAAACGAAGACTGACATGTGGAGAATTGGCATGATTAAGAAGTCCGCACTAGAGACCTATCGAACTTTTAAGCATGAAATTGCCAAGAAAAGGATCTATGATAATACTCGGGGTAGTTCTGTACTGTTTGAGGCCAGGACGGGAGTATTGCGAACCCAGACATATCGGGCCAAATAAGAAGGGGTAGACACAGTATGCAGTGCGTGTGGAGAGGAAGAAGAAACTGCCGAACATTTGATAATGTTCTGTAAAGGGCTTCACCCTATACTTTACGATAATGGCGCAGAGTTTTTCAAAGCATTGGGGTTTAGGGACAGGGAGGGCGAAATAGAGTTTAAGCGGGTAGACTTAACTAGAAGGAGGTTATCTGATTGGTGGCTAAAGTCGAGGCACGAGTGAAAACTAAACGCTTCACTGCAAAGCACGAATCGTCAACCTCACTATTTAAAGGAAAAAAAGATAACTATAATGGTTAGTTCACTAAGTATTACGGCTAGGTGGCGTTAGCCGCCGCCAGATCTAAAGGGTACAGCCACATCCATCCATCCATCCATCCATCAATCCATCCATCCATCCCTCCATCCATCCATCCATCCATCTATTCATCTTCATGTTTCGCCTCCGCATCTCTGCAAAGCGTGTTGACAGATGCGCTTCGGCAGGCTGCATGCTACAAACATCTGCTTAACCTCAACCACTGGACCCCATATATCTGCTATTTTAAGCTTGATATTCGACTTCAGCACCAGCAGTCAACATCGCACTATTGTATGACGTGAACAGATTGGCTTATAAGGCTACCCTGGAAGACGTAAGCTTGGCCCCGCCGCGGTGGTCTAGTGGCTAAGGTACTCGGCTGCTGACCCGCAGGGCGCGGGTTCGAATCCCGGCTGCGGCGGCTGCATTTCCGATGGAGGCGGAAATGTTGTAGGCCCGTGTGCTCAGATTTGGGTGCACGTTAAAGAACCCCAGGTGGTCTAAATTTCCGGAGCCCTCCACTACGGCGTCTCTCATAATCATATAGTGGTTTTGGGACGTTAAACCCCACATATCAATCATCAAGACGTAAGCTTGGAGAGGACGACGCTTAAGACGCAAACGGTGAAGATTCTCCCAGATTTCGCAATTATTGAGTTTTTGTTGTTTCTTGGGTGATAAGATATTTAGGCACGCGCAAACTATGTTACAAGGTAGGAGAGATGTGAAGTCACAACAAAACTGAGGAAGCTGAAGAAAGTGTAATTTCTGATAAATACAATGTACTGTGGCAAACGTTGATGCCCGAAACTTTCAGATCATGTACTGTAAGGTCTATAATGCTTTCTTGACGCTTTATGAACCTAAGGAACTGTTCTTTGTGCTTTTATTTTGCCATCTTAGTGTGAATATTAGAAGAAGCCTCAGAAACTTGTAAGCAAACACATTAGCGCTGCAGCATCTGTGATCGTTGCAGACATCCTCTCAGTAGCAATATTTTTTAACTATGGCGTAAGAAGATTTGGCACTTTTTGCACTTTGTAGTGTTAAATGCTTCAAAGCAGTTTCGAAGGAAACCACAATTTCAACCAAAACTGCCAAGAACACACGATTTTGGTGCTGTAGTCTGCTTTTGTCATGTCCTTTTCATAAAGTGGACAGAGGGTCATCTTTGTTAGTCGTCGTCACCATCATGAAGCATGCGTCTCATTCTAACTCGCTAATGACTTTCGCCAAGCACCCCCAAACTGAAGTATTCCATTGAATATGATGGATCCAAAAGTGATTTCAGGTTATCCGGCTCTTCAGTCACTTTATGTGTATATAGCTATAGCGAGCTCCTCAGGTTCAGTCGTTAACATCTGATGGACCTTCTTTGGGTGCATTGCTGTTTCTTCGACGATGTTATCAAGGGCCATTGTAACAGCCCGCGCATCAAGCACATCGTTTCCCACACATGGTCATGAGCCATTCGAACAGGGCTTCGTTCGGTTTTGCTGTCTCAGCATATAAGCTCTGGACAGGTGACGTTCTACAAGCTCCAGTCACCAAGCGCAATCCTTGATGTATTGGGTCAAGACGTTTGAGGTAAGAGTTTCTAGCTGAACCGTAAATAACGCTGCTGTAGTCAAGTAGGCTGCGCACGATCGAGCGGTTTATGCGTAAAAGGCAAACTCAATCGGCACCCAGTGTTTTCACGATAGTATTTCCAGGATGTTGAGCGCTTTGTTTGCTTTTTTGTGTAATTCATATGGGAAACGAAGTTTAGTTTCCTGTCGAAGACTAGGCCTAGGAACTGGTGTTCCGACTTGAGCGGCAGTACACTGTTGTTGATTTTAAGAACAGGGTCCGGATACAAGCCGCGCTTTTGTGAGAAAAGTAGGGTAAGGTTTTCTGGGTAGAAAAGCGAAAGCCGTTTTGTTCTGCCCATTTGGTCAGTTTGTTGATGGTTAGCTGCAGCTGCCTTTCACATGTGGATATGCTTGAGGCCCGACATGCTACCTGAAGGTCGTCAACATATAATGAGTGCATGATGGAGGATGGGATTACTTCATTAACTGAATTCATTTTGACTACGAACAGTGTAGTCCTCAACACGCAACCTTGCGGCACACCATTTTCTTGGGCAAAAACGCGCGATAGTGGGGAGCCCAACCGTACCTGGAAGTTTCGGTTTGATAGAAAGTCAGAGAGGCAATTAAACATTCTTCCGCGTATTCCGAAATTTGCTAGGTTTCTCAGTATACCGTACCTCCACGTGGTGTCATAGGCCTTCTCCAGGTAAAAAAACACTGCTAGGCAGTGTTGCCTATGCAAGAAGGCCTCACGCACTGTGTGTTTGAGACGAACAAGATGATCGATCGTTGAATGGCCTTTCTTATACCCACACTGATGATCATCTAGTAGGTTCTCTACTTCAAGGGTGTATGTTAGTCTTCTGTTTATTACGCTTTCGTATGCTTTTGCCATACAGCTTGTAAGTGCTATGGGTCTATAGCTACCCGGTAAAGTCGGTGGTTTTCCAGCCTTTAGGAATGGTACTATGGTTGCCTTTTTCATTTTGCGGGCATTTTGCCCGTTTTCAGAATCATGTTAAAAACTTTATTATTGTTTGCACGGCAGCCTGAGACAGGTGCGCGAGCCTTGCGTAATGAATTCTGTCTGGACCGACTGCTGTCTTTTTTCCCGCCGAAACACTGTGCTTAACTCTTGGAGTGTCAAGGGAGCGTTGTACGGCTCATCTAGGCCACCTGTTACGGGTTGTTTTTGTTTTTCGGTTGTCTGTTTGTATGCCAGGAAGGATGGCGTGTAATTAGTGGAACTGGATATAGTGTACTAGTGTTCGCCTAAAATGTTTGCCTGCTCTTTTAGAGATGTCTCTGCGCCTGGGTATGTAAGTATGGGTATCGCGTATGAGGAATAGTCGCCGCTGAATTTTCTAACCTGGTTCCACATTTTCTTGGGTGTGGTTGTGCTATTGATTGCAGATATGTACTTCTGCAAGGACAATTTTTCTGCATTTCTACGAATATATCGTGCTTTTGCTTTAGCTTGTTTGAACGCAAGGAGGTTGTCATATGTGGGGTACCTACGGAAGTTGCACCATGCTTTATTTTGTAGTTTCTTGGATTTTGCACACTCACTGGTCCACCATGGCTTTAGCTTTGTTCCCACTAGTCCTGAAGACAGGGGAATAGCTTGCTCTGCCGCAGACAGTATGCAATCGGTGATCTTGTCATTTATTTCATCTATTGTTAGGTGTTCAGAAAAATTGTCCAGTACATTAGCTCTCTGTGTGATCAAAGGCCAATTAGCTTTGTGAAGCTTCCAACGCTGTGGTCGAGAGCGTATGGTCGGAAGTGGTGATGTTAGTTTTACAATCGACGGTAGATGGTCACTACCATAAGGATTGTTTATTGTTTCCCATGTAAAATCAGCAAACAGTGAGCTAGAGCACAGTGCCAAATCCAAGTAACTCATGGTTCCTGTGCCTGGAGAGCAGTATGTTGGTGATCCGGTGTTTAAAAGACACACATTATTAGTAAGAATAAAATCTTCAATTACCTGCCCTCTACTGTCTATCTCTACACTACACCATAGTATGTTGTGCGCATTGAAATCTTCTGCCATTAAAAAGTTTAGGTAGCTGTTCTGCAATCAATTCTAGATCTTTTACAGTAAATCGTGTATGAGGTCGAATGTATATGGAACAAATACTGATAGTTTTATGTGATAAAATGGTGACTGCAGCCGTTTCAATGAAACTGTTAACTATGTAAACTGTTAACTCTTACCGCAATACCACTTTGGACAACAATGGCGACGCCGCCCGACAGCCGGTTGCTTTGCGAGCGGTCGCGACGTATAATAGTGTAACCTTTTAGTATTTTGGTGTTTTTTGGTCCGAGATTCGTTTCCTGCAAGCATAACGCTACAGGAGAGAAGCTTGTAAATATGTCCTTAATGTCGCTTAAGTTTCGTGCCATGCCTCTGCAGTTCCAATAGATGATGTATGCCATTACGTGAAATGATGTGCATAAAATTTAGTATTTTGAGTTAGTTGTGCATAAGTTAAAAAGTGACACTATCCATGTGCTTCGTCACTTCTTTTTTTGGGTCGAAATTGTGTCTCGGCTCCCTTTTTCTCCCTGGAAGTGACGATTGATGCGCTGGCTGATCGCCCTGCTGGTTGGAGCGGGGTCTGTCAGGCTAGGCTTTCAGTGTCCGATGGACTCACGTCCATGGACTCGGCACCACCAGGGTGCTCAACAGTGTTGGTGGCCGGCGAGAATGCTGGCCTCCTCAAGGGAGGCTGGCTACTCGGCACCGTTGTTGAGACCTCTTTTGCCTCGACATTAGGTTGGCTGGCACCAACACTGGTCGAGGCTTTGGGGCCTCCCTGAAAAAAGGCACTTGGTGCCTTTTTTTTCAATCTTGTCTCGGGGACAGACCGTGGCCACTAGGTCCTGGAGTTCGACCTGTGTGCCTACAGAGACCGCTGGCGGTGCCTTCCCCCTTCACACCGCTTCAGCGTAGGTGCCCCTTTGGGCAAGAATCACACGCTTGCGCGCTTCTGGGTACGATATGTTCTCTTTGGTTTTCAGTGTAAGTATGCCTTTTTCTTTTTGCCATTCTGGGCAGGAGTGCGATTACGCTGCATGGGGCCCTTTACAGTTCACACAGTTTAGAGCGTTCGTGCACTCGCCATCATCATGTTCATTCTGGCCGCATTTCATGCAGGTTGGATTGCCATGACATGAGTGAGACCCGTGCCCGAACTTCTGGCAACGGAAGCACCTGCGAGGATTGGATTGGGTATGTAGGGCCTCACACGTAGGTAAAGTTACGCTACCTTAACTGCAGCAGGAAGCGTCGTGCTTGCAAAGGTTAGTATTACATTCCTTGTGCGGGTTTCCTTCTTATCTCTACGAATGATGATTGCTCGTGCAGCAAGTACACCTTGATCCACTAAAGCATCCTCAATTTCTGCGTCGGTGCACTTTAGCAGTTCGTTGTCAGATATTACACCTCGCGTGTAATTGAGAGATCGGTGGGCTGTTACACGGACTTCATGTTGTCCGATTTTCGCAAGGTGAATGATTTTATCACTTTGTTCTTTGTTTTTCACTTCAATGAGGAGACCTCCTGAATTCATTTTTTTTGCACTGTAATTACTTCCAATGCATTCTTTGATTGCTTTTGCAATCGAAAATGATGATATGTCCTGAATCTTAATCTCAGTCAATGACGTTACAACAAAAAAATTTGTGTAATCGCTCTCTTTAGTCAGAAAGTTTCTATTGGCTTCGGTGTGACCCCTTTTACGGGACCGATCATTGTGGAAAGAGGGGATACTTTTTTCAATAGAAAAGCATGTTCATTCGGTAGCTATGCTGGCCACCCACCATGGAGTCTAACTAGGGGAACGTATACACACGTTAGCCATACATTGCTACTATAAGCCTGTGGTCCTGACCAAGGGAGGTCACTCCCCCAGGGTTAACCCTAGCCGCCCAGAAATTCGGAAGTAAACGGAAAAGAGAAGACGACAGGACAGGTAAGAAGTGAGTGATAAAGACGAAGATGTGGGGAGCGAAAAATAGGAAAAGGCGACTGCCAATTTTCCCTGGGTGGGTCAGCCCAGGGGTGCCGTCTACGTGAAGCCGGGGCCAAAGGGGTGTGTTGCCTCTGCCGGGGGGCCTTAAAGGTCCAATCACCCAGCGTCGGCTCAACCCCCAGGACCCCTTTTCCCCGGACACGGCAAAGCCACGCACAGCTAGGCGTGGGAGGGAGCCAAAACTCCCCCGTCAGCTCGGGTTAGTGTTGTCGCTACACACCCAACGCTTACTTACGCAGGCGCCCCTGCGGGGAATTTTGAGCTTAATTAGCTGTTTATATTTTCACTTTTTTGTACGTGTTATTGGTGCAGAGCTAGTACTTTTATTCTGGAAAGCTGAACCATTCGGGCCTTGCATTTTTTCCCAGCTCCAGATGGCCCATGTGAGAAGGCGCGTGGCACTACAAGATGAACAGTTTAGGTGAATGGGGGGCGTAGCTATAATAACGCATTGCAGGTGCCGGTTTAGCAGTAGACCATAACGTTATACTTCAATGCGCCGCAAGCGAGGAAACACTGTACCAATTTTTTACATCTGTAATGCACAATACTTGATGATCACCTCCTCTCACACGAATAAGTGTGACCAAATCTGCACTTGCGTTTTTTCGACCAAAGATGAAGTGTTTCTCCTAGGTTCTGGGAGTTCTGATTCTAAGAAAGGCAGTATAATCTGTTCACATTCCCAGACCTTTTTGCGGAATCGTGCCGCCTTATAGCAATGGTGCAATCGAAACCAATACCTTATTTTATTGCTAGGCGCTGGAATCACAGTTGTTTTTGAAATGGCTTCGGTCAAGGCCGAAAAATGAAGCCATTAGTCTTTTTTTAAAAGAGAAGGTGCATTATGCTCATTTTGAGTGTTGTGAAACTCTACTATGATGCCGAAAGTCGATTCAACGCGACGCAACACACATATGACGCGGACAAAGCAATTCCGTATGGCATGTTGGCATCCTGATATGGTGCAAGTTTTGCCGGTATGAGTCGCAATCCTAAAAGATACATTCTCAAAGGCATACTTATTTATGCTTGAGCATGTCATTTCGCAGCCTGCCGTCAAGCTATGTGTACTAAATGGCTTGGTTCAGCCGGGTGACTGCACTGAAGTGTTAAGCACAGCCGGCACTCTATCTATATGAAGGCTGAAGAGCCAATCACCGACAACTTTATACCTTCGCCTGGTAAGCTGGTCACTGACCGGTGAGGCATCTATCTAGCGCAGCTGGAACGTGTCTCTGCTGGTATCAAGTTGTATGACTTCAGTACACATTTTCACCGGCTAAAATTCGTTGTGCAACGTTGAATGACCTTTGGAGACAGTATACGTAGCAGAGCTATTGCTTTAAAAGAAGTGTTAAGTCTGTGAATCTCACAAAATTATTTCCGTGTGCTCGAAAACCGCTTTAAAACTGTGCATACGCGTGCCCGGAGACCACTGCAGCACCTCTGAAAATGACTAGTGGCTGCGACGAACTTATCAAGGGGTCTTCCTTCACCCTGTAGCTCGCTAACTTTATTTGGATGTTTTTGTTGCTTCAGAATCATGTCCTTATGCAGGCCCCGGAAACTCATTGCTAGTTTCAGTTTGAACGAACATGTACACCGGTAGCGGTTGCCAGGCATTTTAAGTTCCTGTTGAATTGAGTGAAATTGATGCCAATGTTCGCATACAGGGTGTTCAAGGTAACGTTAGCCTGAGTATAAAAATATGCCGGCACACATAACTACGACGCGACCAAATGCATGTTGATCACCGTTGCCTAGAGTTAGTAAGACTATTTTTCGTGTACTCCGTATATATTTTATTGGATAAGTTTAATAACTAACATTTCAAGAAACTAAGATACACAAAAAATATCAGTGAGGAAGTTGTAGATTGATTAGAGAAACGTCCAATTAGACCGTTTTCGACTTTATATCTGTTAGGCATAAGTGTTTTTCTTTTATTTGCAAATACCTGCGAAATACAAAAAATACCACGTGACAAACTCACTTGGGTGCCAGTCCGCACAATGATTCTCGTGCTCTCTTAAGTTCCGTATACGAACGACCATAGATATTAAATCTTTGTGCTGTCTCGGCAGGGCCGCAATGATGGTGGTGCCTTTAAGGGTGAGCACGTTTTGCTATGGACCGCAAAAACAATAACCGCTGCGACTGCTTATCGCTGTCGTGAAACGGTGCAAGGTGAGTGTGTCGTTCGTACGCGGAACGTAAGGGAGCACTAGAATTATCGTGCGCACTGACGTGGGAGCGGGTTTGTTACGTGGTATTTTTGGTATTTTGTGAGCATTTGTATTTAGCAGAAAAACACTAATACTTAACATGTATAAAAATCAAGACCATCTCCTAGGATGTTCTGCAAACTGATCGACAACTTCCTCATTGATTTTTTTATCTATCTTCGTTTCTTCAAAAGTTAGCTAAATAAACAAATGTAAATAAACAACATTGTAGAACACAAAAAATAGTCTGACTAACTCCAAGCAACGGTGACTAACATGCATTTGATCACGCCGTAATTATGGGTTCTGGCGTAATTTTAAACTCCGGCAAAAGTTACGTGGGACACCCTGTATATTGTCTTTAACAAGTTTTTACTAATAAAAATATTACCACTGTATAGAACTTATCTTTTGTTTATAGGTATTCTGCTATTACTTATTTTGAGAACTTTAAATCAGGCAAAGCGCAGAAAGTGATCGACTTGCGTTTGTACAGTTTGCCTCTGCTCCTTCTCGCCCCTCGCTCAGCGATATTAGAAGTTCGATCATGCTAAGTCGGCTCAGTTATCTCGCTCGGTTAGCGTCTCGACTACAGAACAGATAGACAGCACGTTGTGATGGACATAGAACGGAAGCCGCAATAAGCTACGCCTAGCAATGTCGCCTAATAAGGCAGCTTATGTTTTCCGTGGCTCTGCGGGGTGCTAACACGGAGATTTCTTGGTCCGCTAAGGTTTTTCAGCGTTTTGTAAAGGCAACTGGTGAGCACAAAAATGAGAACCCCTAATTTAGGCAGGTATTGATTTTGCAAGAGTACATACTGATTCAGTTCTCTGCAAGCCTGACTGGACTGAAAGAAGTGCAGTGCCGCTTGATTAATTGGTGAAAACAGTGGCCAAGCTCCTGTCGAGAAACTGCATTCATTGAAATGCTTAAATTCGAATCGGCTCGGCTACTTAGTTTCAGTTCCTTTTACTTTCAAGATGTAGTTGAAATGATGCCAAGTAATTATTGGTTCATTCTGTTCAAGAAACTCTTGTAGCAGCGTTTTGAATTTTTTTGTCTTTACTTCTAATAGTGTCACTCAAGTACTTGTTATGGTTGTAGGGCTTTTTTGAAACTAGTACAGAGAATGTTGCTCAAGCCAACGTTTTGACAAGTGAAGTTTTCTTCGTCAAAGCAACGCTGATGCGCTGATGAAGACAAGTCATCTTGCCGAAGCGCTCTTTCCAGCGACGTTCTTTCTAGAAAAACTACTGATCGCTTCCAGCCTCTCCATGCCTCTGAACTATAGTCTCGTTTCATACTCAAATATCTCAGAAAACTACACCCGTCGTCTTAACATACGTAATGGAGTCAAATACAACGTGTTCTACTCGTGAATAGTAATACTTTTTGCATCGGTTCGGATATTTTAGTTCGACATTTGACCATCATGTTCTCTATGTCCGTTGTAAGCTTAAGCTGATTTTATAGGTTTGCACTTTCACACTACGCGTATGGCTGCTTCTTCGAAGAAAAGTACATTTTATTCGCTTTGATCGAATTTCACCTTACTGTGAAATCAGTCAGCTTAACTTTCGCCTCTCCAGAAAACAGTAAAAAATAAAAAAACAAGGCAGTGCGCCACGTACCTGCATTCTTCACTAAAAATGTCGTCGAAAGACAATAGCCTTGGTCTGGAGAGAGGGAACAAAACGTTTATTTGATGTTCTGCGCGATAAAATTGTTGTGTTTTATTCTTGGGGCGATGTGTTAGAAAGTGTCAATCCGTGCAGTGAAGGCGAACGAGCGCATCGAGGTACGTTAGACACGAGTGCTATCTGGAAGTTATCTTCGAAACCGAAGGAAGGAGTGCGTGCCTGTCTCAGAGGCGCTAAGGTGTAGAATGAAAAGCAAACGGCAGGCGTCACCACCCACTTCAGCAAAGCGTTGGAAACACTTGCCTGTTTGAGCATCGCGTTGCATTGTCAGCCTAGCGTGATAAACGTTACGGTCCTTAGAATTATTGTTGCCTTCTCTAGTATAAATACACACATACAAAAATTGACGAGTTGTTATGGTGTCTCAGATATCTGCAAAAATTCTTTTTTAAATTGGCTATCACACATGTGCGAACACTGAAACATGAGCAATATTGGTAGGGTTGGCCGTTAGGATTATTGTTGGGGGCCGTTTGAGGCATCGTTACGGCGGACAAACTGAACAATATACAGAGAGTAAGATAGGCAAACAAACAAACAGACAGATCAAAGTGTTTGCGTTGAAATACCCCAAGAAAAACTATCGTCTTTAAAATATTAAGAAAATGTTTGGAATGGCCGCATCGCCAAAGTGGCTAGCGGATCTGAAAGAAGGAACAAGCACATTCCGCTTGCATGCGAGGTGAGAAAAGAGGGCATCCACGACAACCATCCTCGGGTCACTTTTCATCGTTTTGCTCTATTTCGGGACGTCACCAGGGACGTCATGAAAGAAATTTTCTGTTCATTATTTATTTCTATGTGGACGTCCGCAACCGCCAGTAGCAAAAGCGGCGCTGCGGCTGCCGAGAGCGAATATATGGTGGGTATCAGGAGTTTCCATCCCTTACCTAAGCTTCTACAGCAAGGTATCTGTGTAGTTTTGCCACCATATTCAAGAAAATGGCTCAAATATACGGTGTTGTAGGCTCAGTGAGCCACAATCTCGCAATCTCGAAGAATATAAATGATCTCTTTGTTATATTTTATCATTAATATATAGCGCTACTTAAGGTGGCCGTATCTGCTGGCACACTATGTGGTATCATGATATGCCTCTGCATTTACGGAATACCAGAAAGACTAAAAGCCTCTAATATCTTTCTCAGTTTTTTTTGTACAGTGAAACAGTATTACGTTGCTGGGTGCTGCATTTTATCGGATCAGCTTTTCGCAAGCTTCAGCCGTTCATTGACGTTAAAGGAACAGGCTCCCGATGCGTTTTTGCACCGTTCTCGGGCTAAAGAAGGTCGACGTGACATATCAACGAGAGAGGAGCTACATCAGCGCGCCGCATTGTCCTCTTTCGGCTTTCGGAGTTGTCTGCGCCTTCCACGTGATGCACCAAGCTTCTTGCTTGAATCATCGCGGTTTTCACGTTAGAAGATCGGATGTCACCTGCATTGTTGCCTGGCATGGTTGTAACAGAACTTAAAGCGTCTTAATTTATCCGGTATTCAAGCCTGATGAACAAGAGCTGACAACTTAATTATGCATAAAATAGCGTCGAAAGAACCAACTGCACAAGTATCACGACATTCCATCAAATGCTTGACTTTCCAATGAATAACGATGCGAAAAACAACAATAGTGTGAGGTTCTTAAAGCACAACCACAAAGTGCAAGTGGGTGCTTGAACTGTTTATGGTATAAAAATTTTCAGAGCCCACCACTCTGGTGTCTTATAATCATGAGGTTGTTTTGGGACATTAAACTACACATATGAATCAAGCCAGCTATTTATGGTAAACCTGAGCCTAGCGAAGTTTATATATTTCCATGCGATGCAAACACAATTAAAGTGTTTTGTGCTACATTAGTGTACTTGGGGTCCTAAAAGTTAGGCCAACACTCTTAGTTTCTTGGAAATCACCACATCACTAGTTTGAATGTTGTACAAGATCTTTACAGAAAAGTCAACTGTCAGGAGTAAACTGTTGCCACAAAGCATAAGCCATGCGAAAATCACAATATGCTCACACAATTGTTGATCATTCTCGCCGTCTTTGTTGACTTTCCAACGTGTTCGTAGCAAACGGTAGAGATAACTGTTTCACACGTGTCGCACAAATACCGCTATTTATAACACACGCAAGCCTGTGACTGACTTTATTAAGTTACAAAATATTTTGTAATAACACTATCCACTTCTTGCGTTAAGCAAACAACCACCGGAAGAACGCTACATGACACTATGACAACTTGACAGCTTCCTGAAGCATCATTCACTGCGCAGACCACTAAAATTGTGAAGATCACATTTTTTGTACGCGACAATTGCAACACAGCAAAATCGATTCACCACCTCGGTGTACCACCCATTCCACGCAGTCGGAGTACCACCCATTCCACTTAAGCCACGCCCATGTATGCAGTATTACTCGCTCTTATGTTCCCTAGCAGTGTACTCTACGGCTGCCACTATAGGCATACCTTAAGTAAATCATTCGCCTTGTCTGACAGAGCAAGCTGAAAGAATCATAGTTATTTTTTGAAACACACGTTTTCATAGGACCCTGCATTATTTATTACGATCTACACAGCCACGGTCAACTTGAATTGTTGTTTTCGAAGTTGCATGGTGTTTCTTGGTGCCATGCTCTTTCACGAAAAACACACACACAATTTCGAATGCTGGGTTTTATATAACTATACTTGTACACTCTCTTTTTTGAACTCTGTGCCCGGGAATCTCATGCTCTGACGTGCGGCGTATAGCCATGCCAAAAAGCACGGCAGTTTCACGCAAACATGGCGTTGGAGAACAACACGAGAGTAAGTGCTTTAGAGTCTTCGCGAGAAGAAAGCGCCGACTCTAGATCAGAAGTGGCAGGCCTCTACACTTCTTCAAACAAGCTCTTATTTTTCATTTTTTGCAATCTTCAGCAGCCAACTCTTACCGCGAAGTTGATTGTATTAGGGTCGCCTTGCAGGCGCCGAAAACTGCGGTGCCCACCACGCGTGACTAATTTATGCATGCATACATTGAGCTCACGCACTCTCTCTGAAAGCCTCGCGAGGCCCTGTTCGGAAAAATTTTTTCTCCTGCCCAGTTCCGCATGTTAAGCAATTTGATACTCTTCTTGAGTTTCCAGCTAGTGGCGGAAGGCAGGCTCTTTTGCCACCCGGCCAAACGCTTCGTGAGGTAGGCCCTTCTGTCTTGCTACTGTAGCTATGTTTATCGTGGTTCAGTTCTTCACTGGTAATATGATTTTAGGCGACTGTGTATTCCATCCGCGACGCATTGGTTACGAAGTTCAGGGTGCATGGCCGTCTAGATGAATTTGACTCCAGCATGATTGTTATCCCGAGTTTCTGCTGACACAGCCTTCGCTTTTACTTCATGTGCTCACTACGCACTTGTACTTAACTTGGTTTATGCTACATGAAAAGAAACAGATATCCTGCAGAACGCATCTCAGCACAACTGAAGACGGTAATTTAAGTGGCCCTGCAACACTTTTTGAGCATGGACAGAAAACGCTGCCGATCAGTAGTAGAGGCTCCCTAAAACACGTGAGCCAAATATTATAGCACATCGCGTGGCCTGGAATTTCAATATGTTATCAAAATCATCTAAAAGTGTTTTCTATTATCCCTGCAAATCCCGTTATCTGCCCAAAAATCACACGTCAACGACCAATATACCGCACGGCTTCTCGCTCGTTACAGAGATTGCCGTGGGTGCCCATACTTGTCCACGCGTGCGCGCGCGATGACCCTGAAAAAGCAGCGCATTCGCAAAAAAATAAAATACAAAAAGGCTCAATGCCATGAAGCGCGCGTGTCGTTTTTCTATGGCTCTGGCATCCCTCCCTGCTTAGCTTCCAGCGCCTTCGTCGGGACGAGAGAAGAGAGAATGAAATTGCAGCATTTGACAAGCCTTTGTAACTCCACTCGCACTGGACGTACTCTTAAAATTTTCGCGGTGTTCAATTCGTGAGGCAATAAGCTTTTCCAGTTAATTCATTTCATGGTTACTTGAAAAAGTGATGCAGGGCCCCTTTAACATTTTCTGTACTGTCCTAAGTTGCTAGTTATTTGTTTCAAAGAAGCTTTTATGCACTATTTATATGTTTTGTAAGATTGTCACCTATAACTACGATTCTTAGTGAAATCGGCAAAACTAAGTATGATATGCATATTTTAAATGGGAAGCATTTTGTGGTCGAGTAAAATCTGATGTGCGGCGTGACCACACCACCTGCGCACGCAAGTCTCCTCTTCCTTTCTTGCCTCGCAACACCAATGCAGGCATCGTCTGCTAGCCTACACTCGCTTCTGCTTTCTCTCACTTAGGCATCCCTCCCAGCGATGATTAGACCCCCATTGTGCATGCGCGGTCTATCTCCCTCTTTCGCCTCACAACGGTCACAAAGGCTGCGTCGGCTAGCGAGTTTCTTGACTGAAAAAAAAAATGACTGCTCGTGTTGCGCAACTGTTCACTAGTCATCTCCTACATATAAGTAATGGATCTTGCACCTCAATATATTGTCGGCGGGATATTTCTCTAGTGTTTTTTTTTGAAGAATGCTTACTTTCTTACTCGTGTAGTAGTGTGAGTGCTTGTGTTAGTGTTTGCGAGAGTCAAGGTTGCGCTAAACTATTACAATACGACGAATAATAAACTAGCCCAACAACTTTTATTGAACAATAAAGACTCACAGCGTGTGTGTCACTTGACTAATAGCAAACTTCGGGTCTTTGTGTCTAATCGGAGCCTTCTGATTCTCATAACCTATTATGAACGATTGCAGTGTCCCAGTAGGAAACATTAGTTCATAACTGCGTGCTTGGCACCTCCCCAGTTTTATGTCCTGGGCAATGCCGCGGTTAGCACCAGCGTCCATGCCTTTGCTGTTAGTGTTAGCGCCTGCTGCTTCACATCTCCAGATAAGTCTATTTAGCGAGATATGGTATGATTTTATATCATTGGGAGCACTGCAAAGACATATTAACAAAGCAATTTTCTTCAAAGGGAGGCATTGCCAGTAGTTTTTGCATGTGTGTGCAATTTTTCTTTACATGTTAGTGTTTTTACGTGACAGCGTTAGAGAGCTCGTGTCGCAGAAACTCCGCCGTCAGCGTAGGCGCCGGTAGTCGTGATCGAAAAATTGTCCGTGAACGAACACTCGAGATCGAAGCAAATAGGATAAAGAATAAATTTTTCGTTCCACTGAGGAGCAAACCCGGGTCGTTCGCACGGCAAGCAGGTGTCGTTCCACAAAGCTACGATGTTACTTGCAGCTGATTAGAGAAAAAAAAACAGTACATAAATGCCCTCTGGTGGAAGGAGGCCCCTTAACGCAATTTGTTCGACAGGTGTCATGACGGGAAAGAGCCCATTCGGTGATTTGTAGGCACATTTCGGAGGCCAACAAACTACGTAAAAAAAGGCTGCGATGGTGCAGCCATCACCGCTATGAAACACACAGGAACTTTCAAACAGCTCTAAAAATTGACAACTATGTCCATCTAGCGGAACCCATAGCATGCCTTTCCAGAGGCGTTGTTCAAGCAAACAGCAGACGCTGGATAATGTGCTGTCATCTGTGAGGCATTGTGAGACTCTTTATGCCTTCTATGGCGAGCGCGTGGCGTGTATCTTGGAGGCCATGCGAGTCTTTCTTTAGATCAAAAACCTGTAAATACCATTCGCGCACGCACGCACGCACGCACACGTGTATGTGTGTGTGTGTCTGCGTGCGTGTGTGTGTGCGTGCGGGCGTGCGTGTGTGTGTGTGTGTGTGTGTGTGTGTGTGTGCCATCTGCGAGACATTGCGAAAAACGTATCTCGACTACAATAGAGTGCCGTTCAAGCAGAGGGAAGTGATGTCACTGCACAGTCTTACTCATCAATGAGTGTCTGCGGGACATTCATGTAAGCAGTGTCCCTGTTTAATGAAGTTGTTTTAAATGTGCTGTTAAATAGATCGAAAAACCGGTACCATTCTTATACTATAGATACATAATGCTTGCGTGCGCATGCGTGCTTGCGAGCGCGTGTGTCTGGGGGGGGGGGGGTGTATGTCTGCGTGCAACAAAACATAGTAATGAGTATGCACTTAGCGGTTTAGTGGCGCACTATGGGCCGGATTCGGTACCGCGTTCAACTCCTTAAGGCCAAGCTTAAGGGTCCCCCATTTTTTTCTTCTCTTTTTCTTCATGGTTGAGTGCAGGTCTGGTTCATTTGTGTGTTCGATGGTGCACGCAACATGCTCGCAGCATTGAAACACCAAGAAAATCTAAGGCATAAAAGGCGCAAATATGAAGCTCATCAGCCACATAGACATGCACAGGATCGTTGCAATGCAAACATTTTCAACATACAAGCACAGAGATACACAGCTAGAGCCCTCTGAAATAAAAAAAAAACAATCCCGAACTCCGCAGTAAAAAATTTTCTTGTTTGTAATGAACTAAATTTAGGCTCGCCTGGTACACTGCAGGATATCAGCGTCAGAAGTACTGAATAACAAACTGCGTAGAAATTCAGGTGCTGCTAGCGAACATGTTACCAGGCGCGCGGCAAGCAAAATGGGAATCATAGCGATGATGTCGCGTTTTTTTTTATTTTCTCTCACCTGATGGACCCGTAAAATTTTTGGTATGTGGTGTTTTGCACATCGAGCTCTTCTTATAATGTCTTTTTGTGCTCTTGTTTCAGCCTTTTGTGCTAATAATTTCAGCAGTGGGCTTTGACTAGACGTTTGAATTTGCATGCGAAAGCCTGTGTGCAGCTTGTATAAACGCGTTCTTTGTAATTATTAAATGAACGCTGCCTGCTCAAAATCTGCAGGTTGCCCTTTGGAAATCAATAGTAAAATAGTTTAAAAACTTCCCAGCATACACCAATGTAAATATCTCGGGACGCAGCAGTGTCTGTCTCTTCCCCATTGTCACCGGTTCTCCCATACTTGCTGAAGAGTTGTTTTTTATGATTGCACAAACATTTATTTGCGTTCGCCAAAGAAACTTTGATTCAATAACATGATTCAAAATTGTTTTTTTTGGGCCATATCGCTCGACATTTCGTGCGTCGACATGTTTCCTGCGTAGAAGCATCTTTTGTGTCATGTGTTTTTTCTTCAAATTGATTTGGCACTCCTCTATGCAAGTTTATGAGAACCGCGGCCTAATGTTGCGTACTCCCATCTGAACCCTCAGGCGCGGACTCTTTTCATGCGTCAGAAACGATGCAGGGACTCAGGTCTTCCAACCGCTCCCGCGTCACTACTTTTCCCCGGAGGTGCCACGTATATATACAGCGCAGTATACGCTATAGGGGTGAACTCTAATGAAAGCGCTGCCGATGGCTGAGTGCTCATGCGGGTTCTGCAACCGTAGATTTCGGAAGGTATTGTAGATCGCATCCTCATTTTTAGCTGCACGGTGCATAATACCGCTTGGGTGAGTCTGAGTCACACCGATGCAGGCTGCATCGTTCGCCGTCAGCGGGTAAATGCATTCGTTGGTGTGCGTCGATGAGTCGTACCGTCAGTGGGTGCCGCAGCAGGACGATATTGTGCTGACTGGACAGAATCACGGCCGCAGCCAGGGGGTTAGGGTGAAGGCTAGGCCTTAATCCCCCCCCTCTGAAATTTAGATGACGTGGAGCACTTTGACGAGAATGAATAATGAGAATATGGGTTTTCATATGATGTACCAACAGCCCCCCTCTACCCCCCCCCCCCCCGGAAAAAGTGCTTAGCTTCTGTCCTGCACGAAACACTTCTGAACTGTTCGAGAAAACACCAGATCGACAACATCCACGTCCTTGTTCTATCTATCTGTCTGTCTGTCTATCTATTTATCTATCTATCTATCTATCTATCTATCTATCTATCTATCAGAAGCATCATGGCGACACAAATTTGATATGTCGGGTTTAACGTCCCAAAACCAGCATATGATTATGAGAGACGCCGTAGTGGAGGGCTCCGGAAATTTCGACCACCTGGGGTTCTTTAACGTGCACCCAAATCTGAGCACACGGGCCTACAACGTTTCCGCCTCCATCGGAAATGCAGCCACCGCAGCCGGGATTCGAACCCGCGACCTGCGGGTCAGCAGCCGAGTACCTTAGCCACTAGACCACCACGGCGGGGCGGCGACACAAATTTCCACCCTAGCCCAGTCAAAGAGAAGCACCGTGTGGTTAGCCTACACAAGAACATGCACCCTGATTTAAATCAGGATCGAAGAGATGGTGGAGCTAGGTCTTTACTACAAGCATTTGTTAGGGACAAAGAAGTGCTGTTGGTAGACGCGGCAGTATACCCGGATGTGGTGCCTTCGTAGCGGCAGTCTTCAAATCTGAAAAACATTTGGTCAACTGATTTAGTGTAAGCAACGAAGGCTCTGCGGTAGCAGAAAAAAAGGCGATAATTGTAGGCACAGTTAGCCCGTATAACTGATATATCCTAAGTAATTCACAGAAAGGGGTCAGAAACTGTGCAGCAGGCAGAATTGCAGTGGAGGTCGTGGATATCCTTAACGCCGACGCAAATAATAAAACATCGAGCTATAGGGAAGAACGAAATGTTATATGGTTCCCGGCTCACACGTCATGGCTAACTAGTGCCCAACCTTATGGGGTGGTTTATCACCTAGCGCGAGGATTCTAGTTCCGCGCCCACGTAGAAATGACGTCATCAGGCAATAGATATTTTGTGGAGGACTGGACAAAGAGAAAGAGAACCACCTTTTTTAAAGATTGTAGGCGTATTTATTCATCGCCAAGTCCTAAACAAGACATATCAAAAGCAGTAGATAGGAAGCAAGTACAAACTCAGACCTTCCCTAACCCAATTGATTTTAGTAGGATATGTCCAGACGTCTGTCCAGATAATACCTGCAAACTGTGCGGCTGTACTCATGCATCACATAGGTGCGCTCTCTGGGAATGCGCAATTTTAGCAAAAGAGAATGTAGTTTACCCAGATGAAGATGCGGTGTGGTGCACGGCCACGCTGTTCAGCTTTAGCCTCCAGGACAAACTGTGTGAAATTCAGCAAGCGCGTGAGGCTGCGAGGTGACATGATCTCCGGTCTTCTGGGATTTGACCTAGGTCAAGGCCGCAAATTTGCTGAGGTTACTAATAAAATGTGACCCACACTGATTTGTCATCTTCGCCAGCCACAGCATAAAAAAGTTCCCAAATTCCTTGCAGTTGTGTAGCCAGTACTACGTTTCTTGGAAGAAGGATGGAGGTTGGCATAGCGAAACCCCCCCCCACCTACAACACACACAATGATTATGATGATTTATGATGCAGTGGGTATCCTGCAATTGTGCTTGTAGCAGTTGCCAAAAGTGTTTAGAAATGACTCAGAAAGACCACTCTTTCAGCTTTCGATGTGACTGCTGTGTGATACACGCATGCAAGGCAGTCTTAGGGGCGGAGCTAGTAACCGTTTGTTAGTAACCGCCCCTCGTCGAGAAGTACAACGAGAAGCTTCCCTCGGGCTTCACTCCTGCATCTAAACCATCGATACCCCCTTGGTGTCTTATTCGACCCAGGGTGCATCTTAGTGTACGAAGGTCCGGAGTAAATCTGAGCTTTTGTCGTCCTGGCTGAAAGAACTGTATCTTCTTCTTTTGCACAAGAAATATTCAGAGAGTTTAGATATATATACCGATGGCTCCACGAGCCACCAGTGTTCTTCAGGTGCAGTAGTTGTCCCAGCAAGAGGTATTTCCATCAGCTTTAGGACTGACCACTCCACGGCATCTACAGCAGCGGAACTAGCTTCTTTGCGCGCTGCACTTTGTATGGTCAATTGGGGACCACTACAACGATGCTCAATTTTCAGCGATTCAAGGACTGCCCTACAATCTGTGCTCTCAGCACTGCGTCGTGGGCCGCACGAACAGCTTGTTTTCGAAATTCGATGCCTTCTGCACACTTTACACGAGAAAGGGAATAATGTGACGCTTCAGTTGGGTCAAAGTCACTGTGGTGTCATAGAGAACGTACAGCCGATGGAAGGAACATGAGAAGAAGCCATACCCCTTTCGTAGACCAATGCTGCAAGTAATCTTCGAAAACTTGCGAGTGAAATAATGTTTTCACTATGGTGCCTACCAAGAAACGAGGCGAATCGTCAACACCGCCTTTCCTCGTTGAAGGCTCTCCGCATGCCCACTGGGCTCGACCAAAGAGAAGCCACCCTTCTTCATCGCGTATGGCTAGGAATCGCATTTACAAAATCTTATTCATTTGTCATAGGAATAGCCGACAATGCTATCTGCGATGCCTGTCGTTGCGCAGAGACGCTGCACCACATCTTGTGTGACTGTCCGTTGTATGACATCCAGAGACAGTCACTGGCCTTCACTCTTGCGTGCATCGACCACAGCCAAATGTCTGTGGACAATATTCTTTCAAGTGCCCGAGAGAAGACATTGCAACAGGAGGCGATAAAAGCACTGTTGAAATTCGTACGCGATGCGTACGTGAACAAGCGGCTGTAACAGCAATGTCACACACCACGAAAGAAGGACTATGACTGAGTGTGCGCGCGTGTGCTGCCTAATGTTCTGTGTTTATAACAGAATATAGAATGAAACATGACGATGCATTCTTTATCACGGGAGCTAGCAAACACTCTGAAGTTCGTGCCCCTTGTTTGTGAGCTTTTGTTGACAAGTCCGAAGTATATTTTCGCTCAATAGTGCAGCACTCAGGAGACATCACACGCTTGTCACAAATTTTTATATAGCGAGAATGTCACAGGCCTTGCAAAGGTTCAATTAAAATCGCAAGCAAAGATTCTAAGGTTGCATAAGATTTACCTATGCGTAATTCATGTATCAACTGAAACCAGTAAATTTTGACAAAATAGTGATTCAGAGTACAGGCTCTAAAACTGAGCAGTGGAAGGCTCACCTCGCCAGGTTGCACCCGGAAACACATTTTGCGCTTTTTGTTCAGATCCACCGGATGGCAAACGCCAGTGGTATTCTGGACCTCGGGCAACATCTCATTCATTTTTAATTTATTTTACTCTTCACTGAACTAGATTTTTTTGCTTGCTGCGCTTAAGTTGGTCAAAAAGTCCTGAGCCCAACTACTCAGCCTATATTGATCACTTACCATGTAGTTATGTTCTATTCAAAGATGGCGCAATATTTTCTTTCAGTGATGCATGAGTGTTTTAAGCAGATTTAAAATTTGCGAGATGTAGGTAGCTTTCAATTCATCAAGCATAACCAGTAAACGGAGCATCTTCACGGGCGATAACATATACAAATACATTTTATTAGGAGCAAGCACTGAGAGAGACAAAGCAAGTTGGCGCTGATTTATTACAACCTCTGAAGCAGGAGCAGCACTTCCGAAACCGTGAGGCTTATAATGAGCCTCTCACCACCATCTGCTAGCAAGACTCTGTCAGTTCGGAAGTCTAGTACATTTACGAAACACTTGCGCCTAGAACGACTAAGATAAACTGCTCGAAAATCATTAGAGAGTGTTGCTTTTTACGTCGTTGATGTTAATATGAACAACCATGTTCACTTCAGCCTGATTGAAAGTGAATGTTCGCATGCATATACGCGATATAACAGGGTGACATCGTGGAAAACACGATTCTGTTTGTGCGTTTTAATTAGAACATGGTACATTATTTGCGCCTGACAGAGGGAGTGAATTGAGAAGTTAGTTTTTTCTCAACGCTTATGCTTCATTGAGAACCCTGCAATTTCTTGTGGCCCATGTGGACTAATCAGTAGAATGTATTGTTTCTTTCTCAACCCTGTCTTTTTCTGAACAAGTAAACATCATGTATACAGTTTTCAGTATCAACTTGCTATTATCTCTTGAATAAACTACATACGTGCATTTTTCGCATTCTGACGTGTGATGGGTAGCCATGCTTGAAGGTGCAGTAATTTGGCTTCAGCGTGGCGAGGGAGAAGATGGGAGTGTGCGCGCGCCATTTCACGCCTAAATAAAGCGGCAACTGTAGATAAGAAATTATTGCCCAGATCGGGGTGGCTCTCCCCTTCTTCAAACAAGCAGTTTCTTCGTATAGTCTCGAGCAGACGGTTCTTGGTGCAAGGTTGATTACGTTAGGTTCGCCTTGCAGGATCCAGAAACTGCGCTGGCTGCCAGGCGTGGCTAAATCATGCATGAATACGCTAGGCTCTCGCAGTTCCTCGAAGAGCCGTGCGAGACGTTGCCTACAGAAATTTCTTCCTCTCGGGTTTCGCGCGTTAAGAAACGTGATCTTAATACCAACTTTTTGTGTGTGATGTGGTAAGCAATGCACTGGATAAGTTCGCCACTCCAGGTTTGAGTAGTGTTTGTATGCCACATGACATGACTATTTATGAGACAGGCCTCTCGGTCTTGCTACTGCTCATTGATTTATCGTTGCATAGTACCCCAATTTAAAAACTCTGTGACAATGATGCCTTTCACGATACGTCATATTGGTGGATTATGATGGTGCAGGATTATGGTAGCATATGGTGCATACTGGGTGCTGACGTATAATGCATGCTGGATAATTATGCATCGCAAACAGGCTCTTCAGAATAAGAAACATCGTGTTTAGCTTCCATACATATATCATTGCACATAAGGTATGTAGAAAGCAGTGGTACAAAAAACAAAAATCACCTTGAAAAAAGAAATATTCCATTATGAAGAAGTGAACGTGTTACATTTGGATCACTGGCTAAGTACTAAAGCACTGAGCCACTTTAGCACACGCTTGGCGGTTTGTAGAGTCAATAGCCATTATAATAATACACCATTTGTCTTGAGCTTTGTCGCACACTTGTGACAGATGCGAAGCTCATATCCTGATAAAATCAGTTCATTTCTTCCACACCAATTGCAATGTTGAACGAATTTCGTATAGATAAAGGCAACAGCGCAACCTTTCTTTTAGAATTGATAGCATCATTGATTGATATGTGAGGTTTAACGTACCAAAACCACCCTATGATTATGAGAGACAGCGTAGTGCAGGGTGCCAGAAATTTCGACTACCTGGGGATCTTTAACGAGCAGCCAAGTCTGAGCACATGGGCCTACAACATTTCCACCTCCACCAGAAATGCAGCCGCTGCAGCCAGGATTTGATCCCGCAACCTGCGGGTCAGCAGCCAAGTACCTTAGTCACTAGATCAAGGTGGCGAGACTTGATAGCATCATTGAAGCACGTCAAGTGGACCGAAAGCACCGGCAGTTACACGGCTTTTACTGCCAAGTTGAAAGGCGTTTTTCGCTCCCTCCGAATGGTGACATGTGCAGAGAGTTTATGTCCACTCTAACCTTATGCTATAAGCATCATGCGCGCCTTATTTTAGGTTAACTGATGCCACATCTGTGTTGTCAAATCGTTTTCTCTGTTGCCAGAATTGAGTATCGCAAAATTTAGAAGCATTAATCACATGCAGACGGACTTGACCGGTACACCATGCCTATTTTTTGATGAAATCCTGTCAAATAGACTGATGGGATAATCAAGGTGAACGGTGAAAGTGCCTCAGACAGGCTGGCCGACGTTTCGATAGGATGACCTTTCTACTTGAGAGCCCCCGTGTCATTCTTGTCATGGTAATTTTATGGGGGTTAGTAGTGACGTCAATTCGTGGTGATGGCGCATGTCCCTGTCGGGAATTGCAGTCTGAAAAAAAATATAAAGCGGAGGGGTACAGTCCACGCTTCAAGCTACGTGGTAACGATTCAAAATGTTCTCGGACGATAGGGCAAAATGGAAAGTAAAAAAGAAAATAAACAGGCAAATTAGGAGCAATGTGCTGCAAAGCAGCACTACTAACCCCCTTGGAACTAACACGCCAAGAATGACACAGGGCCTTTGACAAAGATGGGTCCTTCTATCGAAATGTCCGCCAGCCTGTTTGAGGTATTTCCACTGTTCACCTTGATTCGTTCACCCTGATTCATGAGTGGGCAGAACAGTGGCGACGCCGAAATGGTGCCTGATCGCTGCTTCTTCTTCGTGCAGCTCCTCGGATTTTTCCACGGCTAGCTCTGCGACAGCGCTGCCTCGACTTTCATGGTGCCCTTTTTGTGACACGTGGAATCTGCCAATAGAGTCCCCCTCTAGCAACTGCAAATCTTCTCGCACATTTGCTGGCTGGGCAAAAGCAAATTGTTAGTGACATTGTATACATAAAAGGATTTGTTAATTCACGCTTTGATTCACCTGAAGCGTGCGTTTCTTCCCTAGAATCTTCTACGAATGCTGTTGACTGCAATGCAGTGTACGACAAGCCTAACTCTGAAATTGCCTCACTTAGGCAATCAGCCTGTAAACTCGCTTCAACATCTGACAATCTAGAAAACCGTTCGCATAGGAAGAACATCTTTTTGCATGGTTTACTAGAAACACATGAAGAAAATACTGACTCTTTAAGGCGTACTGTTTCGTAAGTGCTAACAGAGCACAGTAAGATCACATGTCCAGATGTTGAGCGCTGTATCCGTGTGCGCAGACCACGGGATGGGAGACCACCTCCTGTCATAATGAAAATTTTGGACTTCAGAGAAAGAAAATACGCTTTATGAAAAACGTCACGAAACTGAAAGGTTCTAATTTTTATATCACTGAGGACTTATTACCAATTGTGCGCGCTATACTTAAGAAACTGCGGGACGCGACGACAAGTTTTCGTGACAAGGGTGCACGAGTTAAACCACGCTATATGCTTACAATTATGACGTACAATACATGTAAATCACTGATTATTTCACTAAAGCGCATTACCAACATTGTTACTGAAAAAACTTCTACGGCTGAAACAAGTTCCCGCTGACTGCCACCATGTATAGCATCAAAAGTTTTTCTGTTTGAATGCAAAAAGCGTTGGGAACAAGTTTGTACCTTTACTCGCTCTCGTATTGTCATATTCATACCATTAAATAGCAATAACAGAAACCTGGTTACCCAGCAAAGTGTACGATTCCGAATTTACACCACCCGGCTATGTAGCAACACGGAATGACGAATCTTGTGGTAAAGGTGGTAGCATCGCTCTCCTTCGTTCGAATATAAAATTTTCTGTGTTCTCTGCCATGCCTAATGTCAAAGTTACTTGCTGTGAGCAATGTTTAAAAGAAATAAATCTATTGATTGATTGGTTTGTGGGGTTTAACGTCCCAAAACCACTTCTGATTATGAGAGACGCGAAATAAATCTATGATAATTTGTCTGTGCTATAGAGTTCCTGGTTCTTCATTAGATATTTTAGAAAAACGTAGGGTGTTCACGCACAAACAATACTTCGGAACCTCAGAGAGTGTGTTCATGAGAGATTTCAATGTTCCAGGTGTTGGTTGGTGCACTCTGAGTTGCCTCGGTCATGATCTGATCATTTGTAGAGAACTTTTATCTCTTTCATTTTCTTGTGGTCTTACTCAAATAGTACCAACTCCTACCCGAAACACATCTGTCCTTGATCTGGTCTTCTTAAGTTCTCATCTAGTGGAAACTGGCTTTCAGTGCAATTCATTCAATGGTATTTCCGGCGAGAAAGCTGCGTTCGTTTCGGTTTTCTTTTCATTGAGTAAAGAGCAGCCCGATACTACTCGTTTTCTTGATTTTTCGTGTGCTGATGACGCGTCAAAAAGTGACACACTTGCATTTGGTTTTAATTTTTTTTCAAGACCTTGGAGTTCACGAAAACGTTGATGAATTGGTTGGAGAATCCGAGCGAAAGTTTTTATATGGATTATTAGGTTTCTTTCCATCAAGACTGAAAAAAAGTACATCAAGGTCCCTTGGACGAATAGCACTTTACTGCATACATTATGTCGCGTCCGTCGCCTGCACCGCCAAAAATACGAGAGATCCTGAGAGTATCGTTCGCTTTTATAATGCCTCTCTGCAACTACGTACTGAACTGCAGAAAGCAAAAAGATTTTTATCTTCAAGTTGAACTTCCAGGATTAGTTCAATCCAACCCACGCAAATTTCGGACTTCTACATTACCAACCAAAACTGATACATTATCATTTATACTGGTTGGTAATGGTTTTTTCAGACCCACTTCAAATAGCTAATGCCTCCAATCTCTACTTTAAGTCTGTGTTCCCGCATGATAACAGTTTTCTGGCGGTATTCAGAAGCCCTAATCCTGAGGTCACTATTCACGATGTATTGATTAACAAGAACGGCATCGTGAACATGATACTGAACTTAAACTCAGAAAAGTGCACTGGTACTGACGACAATCAAAAAAGCTTTCTGGTGCAATACTCACTCTGGTGTGCACGTTATTAGTCGATCATTTTTCGAAAATCAATATTTTCAAGCACTGTTCCCCAGTCCTAGAAACTAGCCAAAGTCTTGCCCACGCATAAGTGTAGCAACAAACAGTTTCCGTCCAACTGCACACCAATGTTACTTTGATTTCTGGTAAACTGCTTGAGCATATCATTCACAATCATATAACGGAATACCTTGAGTTGAACAACCTACTCTCGAACATTCAACATGGCTTTTGTTGTGGTTTCAGCACACTAACACAACTGGTCAAATTTACACATGACATTTTTCAGCAACCTTAACATTGGCAATCAGACTGATGCATTATTCGTAAACTTTTTCAACGCTTTCGACAACATTACACTCAATAAGCTGCTACGTAAAATTTACGCTATTTAAACAACCCTTGTTAACCAATCGGATAGCTAGCTTTCTAAAGTCTCGATCTCAATATGTGTCATTTAACTCCACTTCGTACTCAATTATCGATTTAACTTCGGGTGTTGCGCAGGGATCCGTTCTGGATTCTTGAATATTTTTAATATTTACAAATGACCTCCCGAACAATATTAAGTCAAAATTCCACCTTTATGCCAACGACTGCATCTTATATCAGATAATGTGATATCCTAACGATCATACCATACTTTAGGTTTCCTTCATCATCTTTTGCACCAGGTGTAGGCATTGGCAGATGCACATTAGGTTCAGAAAACAGTAGTGGTATCGTTCATTTACAGCCACTCCCCATTGCCGCATGCATACATTTCCGAGAACACTATTATTCCCTGGGCACAATACCTTACAAATATCTTGGGGTTATCTAATCACACAATTTGCCATGGTCACAGCATATTAAATACATCACACACAATTCACTGAAAAAATTAGGCTACTTCCTTCGTACGTCATCTAAATCTTTGAAATGCACTTAGTTACTGCTGTATAAAACCCTTCTACGCACGCCCTATACTGGAGTATGCTTCGCGTGTTGGAAGCCCGTATAAAACATGTGATGACAACGCAGTTGAATCTGTATGAAGAACGGTGGTTCGCTTCATTTGCCGTCGCTACTATTGCAACTTTTCATCTCCATTAGCAATGAAGTCCTTGAAACTCCATCTCCTATACACCAGATGGGATACCAATTCCGTGAAGCTATTGCGTTCATTTCTTCACTTATCTTGTCGACTATCTTCAGATTATTACATCTCATGTCCTAATACTTTTTCACCTAGACGTTACCACAGTCTCAACACAGTCTTCCTTTAAGCACGCGAACATTTTCAAGAGCAGCTATTTACCTAAATTTATTGAAAGGTGGATTGAATAACCCGGCAATATTCGTGGATTCTCGTTGTCGCATCTTGTAGACGCACTAATATAAGTAATCATTGTTTATTTTTCTTTGCTAAGATTGTTCATCCTTGCAATCAGTGTATTTTGCTCATGTAAATATTCGCCACTCCTGCAAGAGCTGAGTATAAAACTGCAGTAATTGTAAATAAATATAAAGAAACTAAATTTTATGCCACTTCATGATTCCATCTCTCGGCGTCCATTTTGATCGTAGAATAAAATGGTGAAATTTCCACTTGGTGCGGTTTTTATCCGACCATGCCGAAGATAAAACTTCGCACATTGTCACCAACTTCAAACAATAACCGATCGGGAGTAATCAACAAATCTAGATTGTTAAGTTCACCAATTTTATTCACGCACAATAATAAAAAACGCACGTTATGCTATGCCCAAAGCCATTGCTAATAAAACAGAAAGCAAATAAAATTGGAAACCATATTACGAAGTGTTATTTGCTCCCACAACTCATGAATCTCGGTGCCGACACGTGGTGGAGAGAGACGATGTGAAGTCACCTGTATGCATGGTCATCGGCGTCTTGGTCAATGGGACGAGCTCGGTTCATTGCAAGACACGTGTTGCGTTATGGCTGAGGCTGGAAGGCTCGATTTTTTGTGTCGTGGGCGTCGCAGGTCCTAGAGATCGCCGAAGTCTCACGGAAAGAGGCACTGGCTCGGTAGAGGCCCACGTAGCGGAGCTGTACGTCAGTGCGCTCGGAACAAAGGCCTGGTCCAGGCCCACGTCCTGGTCCAAGGACATGTCCTCAAACATCTGGTGGCTATAGCGCTATGCCGTAGAACGTGGGAGCTCGAGCACCCGGAATACAAGCCGGAAACACTCGTACTCAGCTCACCGCGCCCACGCTCGAACTTCGAGGGCCGCAATGCCAACGTCACCTTCTGTGTTATATCTTTTGCCTCGTTTTTCTAATTTTCTAGTGTCGTGGTTTGCTTGCTTGCTTGTTCCTTTCTTTTGTGGCTCTCACCCACTAAGGGGGATTGGCCAAGCAGCCGGCGGTTAATGCAAGTAAATACCTATAGATTTTCTAGATTAGGGGAATATGATTACTGTGTTTTGAATGTGAAATTAATTTGGCGCAATGTAAAAAAAAAGAAAAAAGGGGGAGAAATAATAGAATTTGTTTAATATCTGTGGTGTCGTGGTTGCACACCATGCCCTGCTTCTTGTCTTCGTCTTTTGTGTTATGTTTCTTATCACCTCATATATGTGGCACACATGTCTTCTCGGCTCAAATATTCACTGTTAGATGGGACAAGTCAGCACGCAAAAAATGCCACAGTTGCGTTTCTAACCTGGTGATATTAAGTGACATGCGTTTTCAGGTCTGTTCGTAAGGGAATAAGAAAGCACAATAGAACGTGAGATTATTGGCACTAGCTTCTGTGCTCTCTAAACATACTTTACTGCACCTTAGACAGCTAAGCGTTGCAATTGACACTTATTTCACATCTTCCCAAGAGGTTTTCCCTCATGCCGTCATCATTCACTTTGCCTCTATCATGCCACTTTCACCATTTACCAGCCATCATTTCGCTTTCACCATCATTAGCTCGTCAAACACCACAACCAACATAATTTCCACTGACACCATCATGATGCACTCTGCCTTCCAGAGCTCTAGCCTATTCTTGTTATGTCTTCTATATTCGGTATTGTTTCCTCACCCACCAACAATTCCAGAATTCAAAAAACGGTGATCACGCGGGACAAGTACAGAAACGAAGACGAGTGGTGACTCCAATATAAACTTAATTGCAACGATAAGCGATTCATCAAAACGACAGCGCGCGATAAAAACGTCAGCGTGTTATAAAAAAAACTTCCTAGCGAAAGGCCCGGCTATCATAAGCAAGCATTCTAAACCCACACTTGAACAGCCCGGGGAAGAATAAGAGTGCATGTGCGGGTGCTAGACATTTTCCCGTCAGGTATTGAAAGCTGCAACAGAGTCCTCTCCAGACATTTCTGCAGCTTGCATGATCCGTCTGTATTGTTTCGCAAGCGCACTCGTCCTTTTAAAGATCGAAACACAGCTACATTGTGCAAAATACCAAGAAAACCACCTCTTTCTGTGCTTTAGGTCGAAGCTCTATAGGCCCTAGGTTTTTCGCTCTTCTGTATGTAGTATAGAGCCACCTCTACTTCGTGACTTCCTCAATAGATGGCACTGTGTGTGTAGACGTTATTAACCAAGAGGAGGATCACGCCTCACTGGGCTGTTGCACTGGAGTACTCACGCGGTGCTTTGCGATGCTTCAGTTTTGCAAGGGGTATGTCAAACGCATTTATTAGTATGGCACACTTTTATGAGCAAACACGCATGCCCCATGTTGACAAAGTTATCAAGTGCAGCTCCGTACCAATGCAGTCGCTGCATTGCTTGA